>JACDOX010000073.1:361419-470761 GCA_014549065.1 Cardinalis cardinalis
CTGTGTCTGACCCGAGTGATCCCTGGGATTTGGGACACCGTGCTATGCTTTGATACCAGGTCACTGTTGCTTTCCATGACAAAGGAAAGCGACACAGCCAAGCTGCATGTCAAAAGTCCTTTTGGCCTCTCTGTGTCATCAGACACAGCAGACACAGAACAGCTTTTAGCATCTGCTCAGCTGTCCTACAACACAGGAAATCTAAGAAAGACATTTCAGAGCCACTTGAAAGTTCTTCACTGTGTTGATTAGTATCTTAAAAATGTGGGAAATGAACCAGAATAAAGGTGTCACCACACCAAATCACAATGTTCACAAAATAATTATTTAGCTTTTCCATCCAAATGCTGGGATTGATTTTCCTCCCCTCTCCATTTTTATAGCAGTGATGAATATAAATAAGTCACAGGAAAATTACTTCTCCACTGTTTCACAATGCTTCTCTTATCTAGCAGGCACAGCTGTCACACACCCAAATGCTTTTATTTACATTGTCTATGGATAGAAATATTAATGCTAATGTCTTTTAATKGAAAAAATACTTATTATCAAAGCACACAATGAATTTTAACTACTATTTTTTTTTGTCCTGTAAGAGGTAATGATTTATTATTTTATCCAGTTCACCAAAATTTCTCTTGTCCCTTTCTTGTGCTGACAACTGCTACTGAATTAACTTGCAGATGCACATTTTAAAATGCATGTGTACATGAAAATTTCACYTTGGATTTTGGTAATTTTTTCCACCATTTATGCACTTCCAAGAAACCCCAAAATATTTCAACATAATATAGGAAATGCATCTAGTTATGGCCTGTAAAAATTAATTGATTAAAGCTTCTAAGAAAAGAGAAAAAAAACAAGTATTTCACTAAAACCTTATTCAAGAGAAATGGAAATTTTGTACATAAATATCCTGGCAAGTTTTGTGTTTGGACATAAGTGAATGGAATCCGTAAAATAAGGTTTATTAAATCCACTTTTCCATCTTTCTATCCTTTTACTCTTATAATACTATATATTGCTTTACAGTCCTATCATACAAAATTCAGGAACTTGTTGAATTTATAACTTTATATAAACAAGCCCTACTTTAAATTATTTAAATGATTTTAAAGAAATTATACATACCTAAAGTATATTATCTCCATGATTTTTTCAGCAGTTGCCTCCATCTATATTTGAATAGATAGAAAATAGATAGAAAAATTGCTTTCAAGGACTAATAATAATTTCTAGCTATGAATTAAAAATTTATGTGGGAAACACTTTTACCAAATAATTTAATGCTTACCGAAGCTTGTTTGATAGTGTGAGGGGTATCAAATAGTAGCAATCTTGTATGATGCAGGAAAAATTAATTTTTATTATGGTTGCAAATTTTCAGGTTCTATTCAGCTTTAGCTAACAATCCTCTATTATTATCACAGGAAAGAACAACAAATTATGAAAATATTTTAAGATCTACTGAGCTCCACGCAAAGCTATTAAGAGTTCATAKCATCACTGTAGGTCATGGATACATCATCATTAGAGATTATACAAAATTATAATTCTGTGCCTACACATCTGGAAGCTAGGAAACTTTGGTATATAAGCTTTGTGAGAGCCTTTAAATATTTTTTCTTAATAATTTATTGAAAAAAACCCCTTATAGTTATCTAATCCATCCAAAAGAAAAGCTCTTTTTGGATTAAATAATATGCAAAGTCTGGCTTATGATAAATTTCAAGGCTGAATTTTTTTTAAACTGATTGAAGTGTACTTTTCACAATATTGCATTAAATCTCTAGGTAGATTTCAAGTTTTGGTGTTAAAACCACATCATTTACAAAGAGAATTCATATTATCTTTGAAAAAGTAGGTCAGTAAAGATCAATAGTATGTAATTTGTATACTGAATTTATCATTATAATTATAGAATCATAAGATCACAGAATTGTTAATGACAAAAAGAACAAGTCCAACATCAATCTAGCACTGCCACCATTTTAACCACTAAATCATCCCCTGAAGTGATATTCTCACACTTTTGGAAGATTCTGGGGGTGGGGGAAGTGAATCCACTGCTTCACTGGGCACTCTTTTAATGTTTGACCATTCTTTCTGTGAAGCAATTTTTCTTAAAATTGCCTTGCCTGGTGCAACTTGAAGTCATTTCCTCTCATCCTGCCACTGGTTAACCAGGGGAAGAGGCTGCACCCATTTGGCTAAAACCTCTTTTCAAGCTCTGTAGAGAGCGATAAGCTTCCCTCTGGGCCTCCTCTTCTTAAGGTTAAACAGCCCCAGCTCCCTCAGCCACTCRACATAAGACTTGTACTCCAGACCCTTCACCAGCCTCRTTGCCTTTCTCTGGACTTCAGTGCCTCAATATCTTTCCAAGACTGAACAGAGTACTCGAGGTGCAGCCTCATCTGCGATGATCACKGTCCCAGCCCCTGATCATTGACAAAGGCATCGAACAGGACTGGGCCCAACGCTGAGCCCTTGGGAACCACACTTGTGACTTGCTGCCAGCTGGAAGCAACTCCATTCACCCACACCCCGGGCCTGGCCATCCATGCAGTTTTTTACCCAGCGATTTCACACCATTCCACACCAGGGAAAGTCAGTTTCTCTAGGAGAATGTTGTGGAAAACTGTGTCAAAGGCTTTGCTAARATCTAGGTAGATGACATCCACAATCTTTCCCACATCTACTAAGCAAGTCACTTTGTCATAGGATATCATTCATTTTAGGTTTTTGGATTGGTGTTTTTTTTCCCAACATTTTAGTACCTATATTTTATAGCAATCTGGTAAATTTTTACATTAGAGAAAATCAGGTTGTGCATTGCCCTTGGAGCCAGATGTCTCTGATGATCCTTTCTTTCTTAGGGAATTCACTTAATTTTCTTATACTGATCACTGGGAAATTTCTTTTATCATGAGGAATTGTAGTGTGGTTGTATGTAGAGCTATGATATTCTTCCTGTCCTGAAGTTTAAATTGTTTTATGTTAGGGCTGTCACTGAGAGTGAATAAAAGAAATTATTACCAACACTGTGTATGATAAGGGCTAAGTTTCCTTTTTTTTTTTTTACTTTATGGTTTTAAGTTAGAGTTATAATAAGATAGTTAGAAGACCACATTGTGAGAAGACAGACAAGATCAATTGTATTAAAAAGATGGCCGTGTTTTATCAGAAGGATGGGCAAAATTTGTTTTAAAAAGAAATCAAGAAGCAACATACAGATGTTTACTTTGTACATCGCAGTCTATTTCTACCTTCACTGTAGGAGTATTTTTTAAGTGAAAAGCCTTTTGATGAAGAGGATAACTGTCAAAACTACAGCTGTTACAGGCCCACATGATAATTCATAAGGTGTGTCAACCTTCAAAGCATTCTAAAAATACAAAACAGAAATTATACACTATTAGGCTTGTTTTAAAACTAAGATGTTTGTTTCCAAAATTTATGATAGAACACAAATTCTCCCACTCTTATTGAAAATGTTTCCTTGTTTCCTAATTTGTAACTATAAAGTTACTGAAAGTAATTGCAGTTACCCATGACTCTGTAACATCCTAAGTAAYGCTTTATAATTTCTTCAATGTACAAAATTCACATCAAGTCATATTTTATACAGAATTATCTACCACAAATGATTTTATCTTTCTGTGTATTAAAATAATTAACTTTCAGTTGGATA
The DNA here is from genome assembly GCA_014549065.1 of Cardinalis cardinalis. Classification (NCBI taxonomy): domain Eukaryota; kingdom Metazoa; phylum Chordata; class Aves; order Passeriformes; family Cardinalidae; genus Cardinalis; species Cardinalis cardinalis. The sequence continues at coordinate 365,111 of JACDOX010000073.1, forward strand.
GGTAAACAGAATTCTATATATATGAACACTTTAAGATTTAGAAGAAAAAAGGAATTTGAACTGATGTCATGCTGCTTCTGTCAAAATCCCATGTGGTCTCTGCATGTTAAGGAGTTTGGTAGTGGGGGCACTATGCCAGCACATTCCCAAAGCTGCAATATGCAGAACCTCAGAGCTCAGTCCAGCTAATACTCAGTGCACAGCTATTTTTTTCAGTGCATATCTTTTCTTTAGAATCTGTCCTCCACTCCTTCATACAGCCCAGTTTATAAAGGCAGAGGCTCTCACATCTTGTCTTGAGAAAATATGTAACAGCTCATTGCAAAACAACATTTTTACTTTTACTATTTGATTAGATACTATTTTATTRATAAAAGATTTTTATCTAATATGTATGAATAAAAAAATAATGCCCTTTGTTCTGATAGGACTGTGTTTGACTCGAGATTATCTACCCACCTTTGAAAAGTCTTTTAAAGACAAAGCAGTTAATAAACCAGCCTCTCCTGTATGAAGTAATGCAAAATACAGGAGAAATTTTTTTAGCACTTCAACATCTTATGTTATAAACCTCTTCAAAATTTGATTAGGTGTCATTTGAAGTAATTTCAGTGTAATTTTTCATTAATATTTATCAATAAAACTATCCCTACTTTTTTTTCCATTTCCCAACATCCCCAAAATGGATGACTTTCCCTCAATTCCTATCCATGCAATACAAATATGCAGAAACAGTAGTTAATTAATGTAATTCTTCCCATTAAGAATTTGGGCTGACTTGCTGTGATACTACCTGTAGMACAGAGCTTTGTCCTTTAAACTAAGCTTAAACCTTGCATATTCAGCTACGTTATTCTCAAAAAGCAATCACTAATGTAAAAATTCTCTTTAGTTAAACTACTGACATTGCACCCAAATCTTTTGCCTAGTTCTTTCTTTTGTTACTTTCTTGGGTTTGGTGGAGTTCTTTACTATTTCTAAGGTTAAATTCCCCATTTTTGTACTTAATTATCATTAAAGCTGATTGAAAAATGCAAATTCARTGGGGGTAGAAGAGAAAGCTCATTTGAATTTTGTTTACATCACAACTTCCAGGAAAAAAAAAAGTTCCTATCTGAACCACTTCTTAAACTTTCCTTGGGTTCTGTTTCTTTCAACAGAAAGGAAATTACAGCCTTGGCTTTTTGTATGTCTATTTGAAATCATCCTTCTAACTTTATGTTTCTGTAGGCAAAAAGAGTAATTGAAAAGAACAGTACAGAGAGCAAACCATAATTCTGACTTTAACCGAGAAAAGGAGAAAAAGAGAGAAAGCATTTCATCTTAATAATTATTTTTCCCTCTAAAAATTCTAGTTCTCTGAGGTCATACAAGATGAAATTAGCTGCCATTCCATGCTAACCCATTCATAGATAGACATATGGAAAAAGAGGCTGGAGGCGATGTCTTGAAGCCACCTAAGCAGCTTGTTGTTTTTTTTAGCAGAGTTGCTTCCCCACTTGAGTCAGCCTTCAGATGGTACCATTGCATTAGGTTATTTGATCCCATGGGCAAGGTTTTGCATTTGACTGTTTTGAAATGTCTAAAGTTCCTTACAGCCAAATGCTTCAGCTTGAGGTCCCTTTGACATGGCCCTGGTAAGGTAGCAGTAGACCATTTCACATCCACACCACTGATGGAAATGTTCCACAGCACTGAATGCAGAGGAGTTTAACATACAGTCCTTGTTACTCATTAAACTCATTCATTCTGAAATGCTTACCAAGGTCAATATTAAGAACATCCATTGCTCTTCTCTTGCCCACAGAGCTTTTMATTTCTTCGTGGATGGCAATGACTGTGGTCATCATTTACCTTTGGTAAGGCCAAGATGTCCATTCCCGATAATCTTTCTGTTCTGGTTTCAAAAACATTTCAGGAGCATTTGCTTCACAATTTTCCTGAGTACTGACATTAGGCCTACAAGTCCGTAGTTACTAAATCCTCCACCTTTTTCTTTTTGAAGATGAATATAGCTAATTTTTTTTCATTAATTTTTTGCATAACATTTTAAAGAATTCATGAGCAGCCTCTCAACATCACCCAGCTCTGTCAGGATTCTTGGAGGATTTCCAACAGCTCACACATGCTTATGCCCACTTCACTTATGCAATATCTAACTCAACTCACCTCTGCTGAGGGTAGTGCTTCCCCAGAACCTGTTACYAGGTGCACAGAGCTGGGATTCCTGGGAACAGCCCTTGCCAGATCAAGGGCCAGGAGGCATAAATTTTCTGTCTTTGCCTTACTTCTTTTGTATTGCCTATAATTTTCCTGAATGAGCCAAAATGCATTACTTTGGAACTTAAGGACTTGATTGCAGCTGTGTATTTTCTCACTTTGCTCAGGATATTAAGCAGTACTGCTTCAATGTCAGTCACTCAGATTAAGGTTGACAATGACCGTCACATCCTTGATTAGGTCTTCTCTATTTATGTGTAGCAGCAAAGTCTCTCTCCTGATTGGTCTGTCCAGTCTCCATGCCAAATAATTGTCCCCAGTGCATTCCAGGAATCTGTGGCATTGCTTGTACCCCACTGCATTGCCCATCCAGCAGCAGGTGTTAAAATTACTTTGTAAGTCTGCTAAATGAAAAGAAAAAAAAAAAGCAAGTCACCAATGTTCATCTTAACATTAGTATATTATTCAAAGCAAAAGACCAAGCAAATTTGATGTGTGTAAAATGTCCAATGCGCACTTTGAATATTCCTATCAGTGAAAAGCCCAGTGTATTCAAAAGATAACAGCTGAAGTGTCCTCTATGTACCTCCACATTCTCTCCTTTAATGTAACTGTTAGCAGCTGCAACAGCAAGAGAAGCTCACACAGCTGTGTTTAAAACTTTGTGTGAGAGTACCATGCAGTGTACTCTGAGGTCTCAGCCCTCAAAGGCTATAATAGGGAAACTTTTAAAGCAGGCAGTGTCTGCTTTTTTCCCCTGCTTTCCATTTTTCATTGGAAATACTCTCCAGAAGGACTAGCAGCCTGACCTTCCTCACATTTCTGCAATTAAGCCATGACTGAGACAGATAGAAAAAAAGGGATCTGTCAGCTTCTTAAAGTATAGCTTTAGTATTCACAGTGTACTATGAATGTGTGAAAGAAGAGGCCATCCTTGAAAAGCAGTGTAAATTCCAGGGGAAAACAAATACAGACACTGACACAAAAACATCCCTTAAAGGGAAAAAAAATAAATTACAGTTGTGTTTCAGTATTGATTAAAATATTTTAAATAGACATATAAAAATTATATTTCTCCCTTTGCAAGTATATTATCAGAAAGTTTTGCAAGAGGTTTTGTTTTTCCTAAGCAGCTTTTCAGAGCATCAACACCAACAGAGCTGAACTGAGGAAATATCCTTTCTGTTTTAAAATTGAAATCAAAATAAATTCTTCACTGGTTTGAACTGTACTGTTAAAATTTACTATTAATTTTCCTTTAAAATTTTTCTTATTCTCACAATTTGCAAAATTTTTATGTTTCTCTTTTGTATTTTTTATATAGTTTCATTATTTGCAAATAATTTCTTTTTTCAATAATTTAWTTTTTTCCAAAAGAAGTTAAGAAATTTTTTGAGAAAGAAGAATTTCCAGAAGAGGAAAATCATCAGAAGAAATTCCATGCAGGCAACTGCCAAGATACGAATTCAAACTCCACATGGATGTAAAATTACCATATATTCATATGGCTCCTTTGAAATAGAATATATTTTCTTTTAATGGTGATTCTTTAAGGAATAATATTAATGCTTATTCCATTCTTTGGAAGGGGGAAAGAAACCTTAAACCAACTAGTTTATTTGCTTCATTAATTTTCCTCATCTGCACTTGGATCAAGTGATATAAGTGTCAAGGAATAAATATGCATGAAACTRCTTTGATAAAGGATATTTCTCTGTGTGTTTGACTTTACTTGTATAGTGGAACTAGTAAAACAGCCCTATTGAATGGATCATCTATTGAGTCTGGTCTGATATAAAAGTTCTATATAGCAAAGTTATTCTGATTTACATCTGAATAACAAAAGTTAACAATTCACTGTCATTTTAAGTAATAAAGAGTGCATTTTTTCAGGCAAAAATTTACAACAAAAGAATCTCAGAGTTTTAAGGTAGGAATTCTGGTAGTGGCAGGTAATATAGCCATTTATATACAATCTGGTGACACCTAGAGCTGCTATTACGCTTATAATGATCTCATATACCTAATATGAATCTGTGGAAATTAAAAAATTAGGTACCCAAAGAATCGCATCATTACACTTTGGTGAGTTGCAATAACAATATTCTTTTAGTTAGAATAAGAACAAGTAATTGACTGTGCTCTAGACCACATTGATTAGATTTTAAAGAAAAATCCCTACATTTCCTGTCTATAATAAAGCTCCAGAAGTGATAGAGTTCATTGACCTTAAAAAATAAAGCTATGTTATTCAWTAAGAAGGCTCAGATAGAAGCTGCACCATATTGAGACCATGCTTAGGGACTTGTGATGATCAAATATCTTACAAATGAGTAGGGATATTWTTTGTTTGGTTCAGTTTGGGGTGGTTTTTTTGGTTTTTTTTTTCTTTGTATGTTTTTCTTTTGTTTTATTTTTGTTCCTTGTTAAGAACCTAGTTATAGCATTTTTAAAATAAATTTGCTGAAGTYTTTCTACATTGGAGGCAAAGATTTTTAATCCGACCTGTGTCTCTTGGCAGAGATTAGCAAAGTAATTTTCCCTAACTATGAAGATGAACAAGCTGTAATTTCTTTAATTTTGTACTAGAAAGCTAAGCAGAACAGAAAGTTTTGAAGCAAATTTGTAAGTGAGCAGTATGAGACAAAAGGTTTACTTTGGTATTTAAGACAACAAGTTTTTCCTGGCTCAGTATTTAAATGCAAATATTTCTGTTTGCAACATGAGAATCCCAACATTATGTAGAGCTGAATCTCTATTTATTAACACAAGTTTATAAATTTCTACCTTAAAACCCCTTATTATACCCTTCTGTGTTGAAATTACAACTGCATTTGTGCCAGTAGTGTAACATAGCAAAATAGCCAGGTGTCTTACAAACCAAGAAAATAAGTGAGTCCTYTTGAATTTTGAATCCCTTGGTTGAGTCTATACTTGCCGTCAGCCCCTGTGACTAGAACAGGTAGATGTTATGACTTGCTTACTTAAAAAAATAAACAAACAGCATAGATATTGTTGAAGACCTTGTTTCTTTTTTATAAATGACTGCTCCCATTCCATTTCCTATGCCTTTTGCATCCAGTGCTTTTGTACCATTACTTTAATCCTCAYTGATTCCTCTGACATGCACAAAGGCATTGCCAGTTGGAAAAAACATGCCCATGTGTGTGGCCAWCATAAATTCATAAGTGCAAGGATTGGAGGGTATGGTAATAATTGATTGGAATAAGTGACATCCTGAAGGAAAAAATAAAACCAACCCAACACAAAAACACACAGGCAAGAACACCTATGGTCCTCCTCCCCTCACACACATCCCTTTTAGGGTGTTCTAAAAGCAGTCATTTTTTTAATGAAAACTGGTCCTCTCTTGGAAATTTGACCTCTCCAAACTTCTTCAGCAATGATAGTGTCAACAATGCTGTAACATTGTTTTTCTTGTTTTAAAATCCTCATTATGCTGCAGTACCTATTATTTGACACCATACAGATGTGCTCTTACTTGAAGAAATGGAGATGAGCTCCCYTGCCACTGCAAATATCAGATTCATCAATGCTCTTTATAAAAACAAATGTGGGAAGAAAGGTTTAGCTATTGTTGTTCTCAAAGGTACATGCACTTAGAGAGTTACTCCAGGCACACGTGTGCTGCGTAGGAAGCTTGAGTGAATAACCAGACAGTAAAATTGAGATAACATCAGCAGGGAGAGGGCTCTAACATCATTGCTCCATTTTGCTCAGGCTCAGAGTATACACATGGGCAGATGCACTAGATTATCTAATGAGTGACTATATATTGTGCTTCAGAGCCCAAAAAATATAAGAAACCTTATGAGTACTCTTCAAAATGGCTATTGAGTTTCATAAAGAAAAATAAGTCTGAGATTTCAAAGCAGCAAAGCACGAAAATTATTCTGCATATTTTTAATACAAACAGCTTTTTGCTTACTTTATGCCATATTTCAGTGTGCCAAATAGATTTTATCATAATTATTTTATCATATTTTTTTCATTCAGATCACAAAATAAATCACATCCTCCTTTTKACAGACTATTTATTTTATTTTTTCATTGTAGTGATCATCTGTCCCTTATTTATGACTGTCTGGTATCCCTGTAGCAAAAGGTAATATTGCTTAYATGGAAAAATAATAACAGAAATGCATACAAGGTATCTAGCTAAAGTTAGCTGTTGGCCAGTATAGTCAAGCAGCTGGAAAAAAACAATAGACTCTGTCATGTTCAGTCTGAGCCAAGGCCTTTGAGTCAAACATATGGATTCTCATTAACTTTAGTTGGCTTTTCAGGTCTGTGTTCCATATGTATGCCAGTTTGAAAACTAAAAGTATTCTGTGAACTTACCTTATAGTTGCTTAGTTTARCTTGCATTGAAATTTTATGCCCATTTTCTGAAATTTCATAATCAACTTGTATGAATAATATGTTTTCATTGTAGACTGAATTATGAATTTAGAAACAAAATAATTCATGGTACAGRCCATGAAGTGTTTGAATAGGAAACATATAAAGATTATAAAAAGATATGAATGCTATTGATGAAAGCTGGGAGAGACTAGATATTAATGAAGCAGATACTGCATATGTTACATCCAGATGTAGAAYGGCTCTGGTATTTCTTTTGCCAGTGTCTGCCACTGAAGTGAAAACATCATTTATAATAGTGCATTTTACCCTCATGTATAATTAAAATTGCTAGCTGAACATATATACGTATACATACACATATATGTATACATATACACATATACATATATATATACATATACATATATATATATATATACACATACACAGTCTTAAGCTCATCTAGAGATGGTGGCTACAGCATGTCCCTGGGCAGCCTGTTCCAACACTTAACAACACCTTCTGTGAAGAGACATTCCTCCTTATGTCCAGCCTGAACCTCCCTAATGCATCTCGAAGCTCTGCCCTCTTGTCCTGTCACTGGGTGCATTTGAGGAGAGGCCGATCCCACCTGGATGCACCCTCCTCTCAGGGAGTTGTAGAGAGTAGTAAGGTCTCCCCTGAGCCTCCTCTTTCCTAGGCTAAASAGCCCCATATCTTTCAGCTCCTGCTCATATGACTTAGTCTTTCAACAGACCCATTSAACAGCTTTGTTGTCTTTCTCTGGACTTGCTCTAGCACTTCAATGTTCTTCCTGAGCTGTGGCCCAGATCTGGACACAGAACTCCRGGTGTGACCTCACAAGAGCCAGCTACAGGGGGAGAATTATTTCCCTGGTCTTCTTGGCCACACTATTCCTGACACAAGCCAGGATGCCATCGTCTGTCTTGACCACCTGGGCACATTGCTGGCTGCTGCTCAGGCACTCTGCCCCAAGACTACAGCATTATGTGGAGCTGTTGGGAGCCACCATCTTCATTGTCGTTTGATTCCACCTGCAGGACCTTGTACTTCGTATGCAAAGGCACTTGGAAACATGGGATAGTYGCAGAGGAGGTGTGCTGGCTGACCAGTAGGAACTGTTGCCACCTGCACCTTAGGTCAGTGTTCTGGCAGCTGGGGAGAGGATATAGAACAYTCAATATCATTGAGTATTTGAGCCAGCTGTTGGGCCTGTCCCAAGAAGGYAGGCTGTGATTGCAGCTGTCTGAATCTCTCTCATACTACCTGACACTGTCAACCCACCCACTGCCTCCCAGAGCTTGGTCACTGAGCAGAGGAGCTCCTGTACCTGGGCACACCTTCCCCAGGGGTGCTCACTGCTGCAGTCCCGTGCTGACCTAAGAGTGYGGCACAGACTGAAGCTGACACCAGGGAGGCAGTGTGTCCCCAGTGTGCTCTGTCTGTGCACTGTGTCAGCCATGGTGAGGCAGAGCTTAGAGAGGCCATGGTTTTCTGCTGACTGGGCGCCACACCACAAGCTGGTTAGGCTGGCAGGGCTCCAGCTCCCTTCCCGTGTGAATTACCACACAAAGTGCTGTGCAGGGCCCTGGCTGATGGCCACACCCCATGTGCAGKGCTCCTGACCACCAGTGCTCCCCAAGGGCTTCTTTTATGCATTACAGGATTGGCTAGTATTGGTCCTGTCCCTGTGGGATCGTGGTGACTCTCCCAGCTCTCTCAGAGGTTTCTTTTATTGAGAACCCCCTCCCACCCCAAGTCATTAAGTGTATACTTGTATAATGTATGCTTGAAAAAAAGAAATTGGGAAATTCAGAAGTGAAGTTTCAAGAATATCCTTATATCACTTTGATCTGTTTTTTCTAATGCTCTGATCAAAAGATTTCAGAGTGCAGAGCAATTTGAGAGATTTTATGTATTGTTACACTACCATTAACAACAAAACTCTTTCATTTCAAGACACACCAAAAACATCCTTGCCACAGTTGTCTTAAATTAGWGTTGATTTAGGAGAGTTATTCCCATCCCGCCATACAACCTTGTTTTATCAAGATAAGAGCACTGCATGTAGAAATGGAAAGATGGAGCAGATAAAAATAACTCCGTTCAATCAGCTTTGAAAATCTGATTTATATTGACAATAGGAAAGAAATTTTTTTTTGTGATTTTATGCATGCTTATCTAGAGGACTAGGTGGTTTGTTGGATTGATATACTATTTTCTCTTTCTCATTTGCTTTCTACCATATCTCTGGAGATCAGGGACTTTCAGATGTGAAGTTTTTCAAATAAAAAATGCTTTAAAAAAAATTAGCTCAATATTGTTATGTAAGTTCCCTGTGAGTATTTTTTGGTACTTCTAGTCATCTGCACTGTATGCATGGTTTTACTAAACTACAATTACAAAGCTATGTGTATATATGTGCATGAGGATATATGTAGTCCTTATACATATACACATATATATACAAATGCATATTTATACACACAYACATGTATATATGCATATACATRTATATACACACACATGCACACAGCCAGGACAATCAAGGGATCAGGCTGAGCCAGCATGGGTGTTAAGAAAGGTCCTTTTTGACCAYGTAGATCTCCCTTTAAGACCTGCCTAGTGGATGGATGATCAAATGGTTGTGGATGTTGTCCATCTGGACTTCAGCAAAGCCTTTGATACTGTCTCCCATGGCATTCTCCCGGAGAAGCTGGCAGCCCATGTCTTAGGCAGAACTGGCTGGATGGTCATGTTCAGAGAGTGTGGGTGAACAGTGCTGTATCCAGTTGGTGTCTGTCCTCCAGGGCTAAGTATTTGGCCCAATACTTCTCAATATCTGAATTGATGATCTGGATGAGGGGTCAAGAGTGCCCTCAGTATATTCAAAGAGACCAAGTTAACGTGGGAGTATTGATCTGATGGAGGATAAGATTATAGAGGGATCTGGGCAGATAGATGGGCTGAGACATCACTCTGAGTCTGAAACTCCAGCATGAATTTCAACAGCATCAAATTCTGGGTCCTACACTTCTGCCACAACAGCCCCCTGCAGCACTACAGGCTGGGAGCAGAGTGGTTGGAATGCAGCCCATTGGGAAAGGGCCTGGGAGTGCTGGTGGAMAGCTGGCTGAGGGTGAACCAGCTGCATGTCCACATGTCCAAGAAGCCTAATGACAACCTTGGCTGTGCAAAAAAATGGTGTGGACAGCAGGATTAGGAAATTATTTTCCCTCTGTGCTTGAAATACTTTTGAGCCCCTCACTCACTGCAAGAAGGACACTGAATGCTGGAGTTGATCCAGGGAAAGGCAATGGAAATGGTGAGGGGGCTGGAGCACAATTCTTCTGAGAAGTGCTGAGGGAATGGGGAGTGTTTAGCCTGGAGAGAAAGAGGCTCAAGGGAGACTTTACAACTCTGCATCTATCTAGAAAGAGGTTGTAGTGGGGGGGGGTGGGGGATGAATCTCTTCTCCCAAGCAACAAGACAAAAGGAGAAATCTTTAAATTGTGCCAGAGGAGATTTGGATGGTATATTAGGAAAAAATTTCTTCACAGAAAGGGTTGTTAAGCATTGGACCAGCCTGCCCAGGGAAGAGGTCAAGTCAACAACCCTGGTGGTGTTTGAAAGATCTATAGGAGTGACACTTAAGGTGTGGTTTAGTTGTGGACTTGGCAGTTCTGTGTTAACATTTGCTYAACAGTGGGACTTGATGATCTTAATGTTTCTTTTTCCAACATAAACGATTCTATGATTATAATAATAATAATAATATTAAAAATGCTATAGCTACTATATATTGGTCCTTTATTAATATTTTAATGCATGTTTTTAGTATTTTTATTGATTTAATTGATCACTTTTAAATTATTTTAAAAAACAAAGAGAAATTTACATTATTTGGTGAAGAAGATTAAAGATACCATATGGGTAAAGGAAGAGAGGMAAAAAACTTTTCAAAGGTCTTAAGTCCAGTTATCTTACAAACCTGCCACCTCATATAGGAATTTTTTAGTGTTTCGCAATTTACATAGTCTACTTGAATACATTTTAGCTGCTACTGAGTATGGAGTGTAACTGTAATTCTCAGTGTAATTGAATTTGAAGATTTATCTGGTATCTTGTTTCATAACCAAATCAGTATTTTTAGTCAAAAAACTTTAATTCAYTTACTCTTGTAGCTATTTTTCATCCCCAATTAATTTGCTCAGGGCAGGTATGGAGAAAATGTCATGCCAACAAACACTCACAGCTCTTTACAGCTGTGTGGTATCATCAAGGCAGTTCTATCATTTTGGAGATTTGCACAACTGGTAGAATTATAATATCCTGAGTCCTAGATGTAGAAGTAGAAGCAGCAAGGGGTGYAAATTCTCTCAAGCAATGTGAAAAACAAGAATCGTTGAAAAGAAGTAGTGGGGGTAAACCCTTGTACCAGTTGATTGGAAGGGACTTTCTTTGCGATTCAAATTACTTAGTAAGCATGACTTCAATTTCAAAGCCTAACCAACTCCCAGTGTTATAACCAGCCACTGTACAATCTCCAGACTGGCAGTTMACTTCTTTATGGCAAAATGCATCAGAAAATGGGCTGCCATTGAGTAACTTCATGAGCAGYCTTCCCTGAACTGTTAATCAAAGTGATTGGCACGTGGATTTGAGCCCTCCAGGTTAATCCAGCTCACTAAGCCACTATGTTATCAATATTTCTCCACAGTCYTGTATATTTATTGTATTTTTAATAGAAGTGCACCACATTGAACATCTGTTACAGTCTCTGTAATTTAAAGGTAAAGAAGAGCATGGTTACTCCTGCATGATCAATGTTAGATATTCCTCAAATATTTGTGTTCAAATAAAAGAGCTGACTTCAGACACAAGAAAAATAGTTCTCTAGCATGTCACATTGATGAGAGACTTGAAGTCATGKCTGAATCCAGAGGGAAAATAAAAATCCTTCAGGTTTCATGTCAGCAGCTCCTGAATTCTGCTGAGCTTTTGGTGCTTAATTCAAGTGGCAAAACAGGTTTCCTAGACATTAGTCTTAGAGTGATGAGGACAGACAAACTGTTTTCTGTCAGGAGGAAAACCATGGCTCTGCTACTGACAGCTACTTCCCTTTGGTATCTGTTTCTTCTCTTGGACTGCAGATAGAGCTAGCACAAGCAATGAACTGCACAAGTACAGGGAAAGGGGTTATAGGGAGGAGGAAAGTTCTTGGAAGCTGGCTAGTCTTCACTGTTTTCTCTGATGGTCAGTAGAAACATTTGGCAGGGAGGGATATTTTTCCAATACTTGAAGGGGTATCAAGTCAAGAGATGCTGGAGCCTGGTGAGGTGCGCAGTCAGGAAAGCTCTGCCGCCATGTCAAACCAAGAACACCAGGATTTGCTCTCTGTTTTTCTGGCTCTGGCACAAAATTTATTCCCTCATGAGATGTTTAGTCAAATCCATATCTTGTTGACAAAACAACCTGAGGTAATTTTTCAAGTATTTTATCTGAGGTATGAAGGGCCCGGTTTTACCACTCTTTCTCCGGTGTACTATTGAATTTTCGTCTCTTCAATTTTGGCATGTACAAACACGAAATCTAGAAAACTTCATATAAAAGCTTTCAATCTTTTCAGCGGTGTCTTATCTGACATGCAGCCTACTCATAGCAAATAATTTGCTTTGTTAATATTGCATTTTTTAWTTGTGGAGATAAACTTAAAACCGTAAACTCATGTAATTACTTCTAGTGACATTTCCTCATCAGAACAAATTCCTGTGTTCATTAAGTAGTTTTTGTTGAAAATATTCTGATATATTTTTCTTTTTACACAAGTACAGATAAATTATATCTTTTTCTTTGTTAGACTTTAMTCTTTAAAATTATCATGAAATAGTATAAACTTTATTAAATAAATATATTTTTCCAGTTTCCTTGATGAATTAAGATTATCAGTGACATGAATTTATATCCTATGTATCCACTCCCTTTTATTTCCTGTGTTTTGAAACTATATCCTTAAATACAACTAAGGTTTTCCATTTTTTATGCAATAACTGAAACTCAGTAGAAATATTGTAAAAATGAGAAAATTTTGTATTATGTATAGCAAACATTAGGTATACCTCATGTTATTTAGAACTACAATTTCTGATTTATGGGAAAAAAACCCGACAACTCTTTCTGATGTATTTTGACAGAATCTTTTAATTCCTTTTTGTTTCTTTCCTTTTATGTAAGAAGAATAATTTCTTTCAATTCTTTACTTCTTTCCTTTCTTCCAGGACAGAGTCTTAATGAAAAACAGAAGGTTGCCCTAAGCCTGTATGACAACTTTTCATTTTTTTCTTTCTATCAATAAAAGAAAAAATAAGGCTTAAATGGTCCAACAATAGGTAGTTTTGTCCTCTTACATTATGCAAATGTTTTTTGCAGTAGTGTCATGTATAACTGAATCCCATGGAAATAGGTGTGAAAGCCCTTAATGAATTAACTGTCATTTCAACTGCAGGTATTAGCAGTTCAAAAATGCATATTTTTCTGCAGGAACAACAAGAATTCTTCTATGTAAATTAATCAAAAAAGGAAAGAACACTAAAAGGCAATTCAGACATCAAAGACACAAGGTTTCAGTGAGGATGTTGMCCTGGTCACAGATAAAATGTATTAACACAACTGATAATTTCACTTGAAATTGCAGGTAAGTTTATTCCTCTGTAAGAAGCCATTAACTCTAGAATTGAGGCTTTACTTCTTTGATTCAACTCTGAAARCTTTTATGATATGATTATTTCAAGGTACCAAATTTTTATTCTGCTGTGGACATTTGGAGGACACACTTACCTAGCTCTCTTATCCAAGGCCAACTCATACTGAAATTCCAGATTTGGATATTACTTTCATCTATTTGCAATGAAAATAATATTATATAAGGAAACCGCGTATTCTCCTTAGTACTCTGAAATAAGCATAATATTATCCTTTTTTTTCAAAAATAGTATTGAAAGCAATTTYGTTCAAGGGGCAAAAAAGCCATTGTTGGAATGAATGGTCAATTTTACAAKACTGAAAACTCTTGTAATACTGATTTGCTTTGAATTAAAGATATTTTTTGTATCACTGCCAACTGTGATGAAGTGAAATGAACACTGTTCAACATGCCTTGAAAACGAAAAGCTTGCAATTTACAAAAATACTATCTGTCATCTATTTTACTTTTTAGACCTTTCAGCTATCCACATTTCTTCAAAATGTGACCTTCCTTTTACCCCAGTTCTCTGCAACTGTTTGGAAAATCAATGGCAAGTTTACAATAACCAGCATGAAGCTTTACACACTGYGGAGAAGAAAACATTTTGATAAGAAAATGGATTTCAATGTTAGCCTTCTAAGCAGTTGCTACAGACAAATGATTTGAAAGATTATTGAAAATATACTGTCTTTTTAGAAAGTTACTTTTCTTCCCATGCAAGGCACAGGAAATTGAATCAGCTGCAGTACTGAATCGACTGTACTGTCATTGAAATGTGTGATCCTGTAGTAAAAAAAAAAATCAGTGTCCAACTTACTGAACTTTTCAACCAAAACAATTATATTTCTCCTTTTCTATTTTATTCTTTATTTTGCGGCATAAAACTTTGTGACCTTTTCTGTCAGAGCAATACATTGGAAATGGCAGTATGAAAAGTGCTTAGGCAATACAGAACCTTCAGACCAAAACTGTAATAAATCTTGTCCTTTTCTTCTTGTTTCCAAATTAAATCTCTGCTTTTTTTTTCTTTTCCTGGTGAAACAAAGATTCATCAATGATCATGGGATCTGCATTGAGAAAAATTTCACAATTGCATAAATATATTCTTGCTCTATTAGCTTATTGATTTTGGATTCTGTTTGAATGTTGCATGACAATTCAGAAGCTGACCTTGTAAGTTGCACCATTTTTGGATACTCCTGGTGGCACAGGATATATCAGGTGGAAGCAGCTGCAAAGTTTTAAGTCAGTAGCTGACCATATATATTTCAAARCAGAAATATATATGATSAGCACTGTATCTATTTCAGATGCTGTAGCGGCTGCTGAGATGGGTTTCACAAGACACAGCAAATACATAGGTGAAAGCTCTGTGACCAGGTGCTGTAATCTATGTATTAAACATACAGTCACAAACCTGTCCAGACTGGATGCAACAGAGGATGCAAATGCAAGATCTGTGAGTCCATTGCTTGCTTACTGGAGAAGGCAACACATGAGAGAGGTAGATAAAGTTCTTGTGAAGTCTGTCTAGACATTTGGTAAATTTGTGGAATATCAGTCCCACTTATAATGCAGGGGACCTTTTCTTAAAAGACAATTTTGATGGAGATCTACGACAACACAAAACAAATTTCACAGGCTCCTTCTTTTTCTCTTGTGCTCGTCCATCAGTCTTGAGTCTCACTAGCTTCTCCAACCTTCTCTAGCTGTTATTTAAATAACACCAGTTATTTAAATAACATGAATTTCCCCTCTGCCTTGGCATTCAGAGATATTTTCATGTAACATTCCCATAAGAGAGTGTGTCAGGGARGAGAAGAACACTGACTTGGCCAAGAAATACATTGCTCATGGAGACCTCCTTAATGAGAGACTGCAGTGTTTAGAAAACCCTTCTGTGAGTCTGCTTCATTCATTCAAAATCCTCAGGGAGGAGTTTTCAAGCATTTCCACAGGTTATTGTTTTACATGTTCATTTTTTTTGCTAAAGAAATCCCCTTAGTTAATCTGTGAAGGTGAAAGACTGAAAGATAGTTTTGTTGGTTCAATATCTTCTGATTTCTAACACTGAAGAAGACTCCTTTGATCATTGTCAAAGAGGTTCTCCTATTGTTCATATTTACATTTACATTATAAATTTTTAATTATCTGATTTGCATACAGGAGGCTAAGAGCAATCAGCCTAAWACCACTCTGCTGTATAAAAGTTTGATGGCAGCCCTGTTTTCCTATACCTTGTTTTCCTTCCCAGCAAGAATGTGAACATTGCAAACAAACAAAAGCTAAGTTGAAGCTGAAATGACTCCAAGGCAAATTTGACAGAAGCTTTTCATCTGAGCTAGAAAACTGTGAAATTCGGATGTGAGAAGTCATTGTCARTTGTAGTAAACAACATTACTAAAAAACCCATGAATTTTTATATAATTCCAAGTTGKAGTAGAACACATCAAGCCTTTCACAACTAATTTTTTGATATTGGATGGATATAGWTTCATAATAAAAACTTTGGGATTTTTAGCAGGAAAAATGATTTGCTGATAAAATGTCAGATGACACTTTGGAAAATGGAAAATAATTAAAATTATTAAATAATCTAAAAACGGATTTTGCGCAGTCCTGCGTAGAAAGAAAAAAAAAAAAAAGGAATGTGATTCTTCTGAGCACTACATTTAAGTTTTAKTGGGGTTAATGGAACCATAGAAATATTTTACCTGAGAATGTGTTTTTCAGAAGGCTATGCTTTTGACTTATGCTTAACTTCATGGTGMTGATTTTGAACCATGAAGTGGTTGAACACAATTAAAACTATATTTGTATCAGAGTTAACAACCATTTTAAAAAAGGCACATAAAAACGGTCATCTCACATCTGCTGACTAGAAGCAGATATATACACAGTGTTTGASTTATAGTTTCATTTTGCTTCCTTCTAGAAAATATTTTTGCATGTGTTTTGCATGTTATTTTTCCATTTARTAATGAAAATGTTTTACTAAGATCCTTTTAAAAGCTAAACAGCTGGTGAATTGCAAGAGTCTAAATAAAAGGTAACATTTTTTCTGGGTATTTAAGACATTTTAAATATTTTTCGTGTTTTATGGATTCTATTGAGATTCAAGTCAGGTGGCATCACAATTGAATCACTGTCCCTAAATTCATTTGAAGTTAACATCAACAGCACTGCCAATTGCTTCCAGATGAGGATCTGTTTCAAAATYGGATTCCAAATAATATGAGTTTTGGAAAAGGTGCATAAAGAATGACACAGATAGATCTAAGTTGAGCAAAACAGTAATTTTATCCTGCTTCCTATGCCTGCTTCTACAAACAATATTGCATTGAGTTTTGGTGGGGATCATGAGTGAAGTGCTCAAGATAGAAATTTGACAATTACAGCCTAGTATCTATTTTCAGAACTGTAATTGATAAACAAGATATCTCTAGGAGACAGGCACACTCCATCAACAGATCTGAGCATGAGGTTTACAGCACCTCAGGCTAAATAGGCAACAGAAATCTCCGAAGAGAGGTACTCAGGAAATGTTCCCTCTCTCTTGGACTTAAGCACCTAAAACTAGGTCTGAATGAGGTGCTTTGTGAAACTGGAATGCATAACCCTTAACTGCTTTTGAAGCAGAGCAGAAAGCAAAAAAAATCTTATTTGCCTAATCCTTACAGGCCTGGGGCTTATAAACATTCCATGTTGATAGTTTCACATATGCTCAAGAAAGTTAAACAAAGGTTATATTAGTTGGAGAAATACTTCAGACCTGTTAAACTCTACATGAAGAAAGACCATTGGAACAGAGTCCTTTGCCTAGGGCCTGGAGCAATGAACTTGCAAGTTTCATTACTGAAAATCCAGGGGGTTTCCAAAACTSCAGAGTACTGGAGTYATTCAGCTGATTTTCTTATTCTGAAAAAAAATAAAGAAAAATTAAATMTATATTTATAAAAAGGTCATAAATTAAGAAAAGCAAATTCAATGTAAAATATAAATTTCCCCTTGTCAAAAATTTTGATGACTAAAAGAAGTTCATATTTCTTTTTGTTACATTTAGGAAAGGTGGAGTAACTTACATTCATTTTTCCTTGTTTAATTGTCTGCAGTAATTTTTATTCCTTGTCAATTTTTGGCTTACCATGGATATAGGAGTATTTTCCACAAGTTCTATCCAAAAGTTTTGAGCACAAGGTAGACATAACAAAGATGTAGAAAAACTGTAAGGGAAGAGCGCAAAAAATAAGATGTTACACTGAAGAGGATTGTGCTATATCTCAAATATGGATRTGTTGTCTCTTTCTGTACTGATCATTGCATCAGGACTGACAGTAGACTTGGAAMTAGTCTTATCTAAATTCCAAATTTTACTATTACTGTCTGAAAAAATAATCCTTAGACTGCTAAAAATTGATCAAGGAAAGTGAACTTGAGACCTGAATTTTCCAGAAGAGTTGTGATATCTGACAAGAAGAGAGAAGGCATTGCCAGTAAATCTGGTTTATTTTTTTTCCATAAATTATGTGTTTACCTTGAGATATCGATACATTTAGATACATAGCACTTGAAAATACTCATAAGTATATGTTTAATAATATAAAAACAGATTAATTAGCAGATTCTATGATGACTATAGTAATAGAGGTACACATATAMAATCCACAATATTTTCTATTAGGTCATCACAAGAACCTCCTTGACCAATCTATGGACATAATATCTATCACATTTAGGCATACATATTTGTGCCTTAGTGCAAAGAAAATCTGTGTGAAACAGCTGCAGTTTTCTGTTCTTAAAGGGTAAAGCATGTTATGCTAGTTTTATTGTATGGATGTTTTCTCTCAGGTGAAACTTTGACATTTGTACCTTCATAAAATCACCARGACAGGTGATAACTGGTGCTCTGAAATAGCTCAAAGAAGCTGTTTGGAAGGGTCTCAAGAAGAAAGACATCATGTGATGGCAAATGAGCATTTCGACATCAGTTATTRTTTCTCCTTGGAAATGGCTGAGAAGAAGCCAAAGACTGCGTTTTGATCCTTTCAGTACGAGCTGAAGGATGATGCAAAGCAAATGTTGACCTTCCTTTGGAAACCAATCCTGTTTTCTTAAAGGAAACCATGTTTTTCTACACAGCTTAATCTAGCAGTTTATTGGTGTATACTTTTGTTCTGTTAAATCTGGTTTTGAAAGATTGTTACATACAGTACAGAATATAGAACACTTAATATTAAGGACYATTAAAGAGAACTTAGAGAGAGAAACTTGAAAGACATTCAGTATGAATTGAAGTTTGGTTTTGCCTAAACAAGTCCTAAGACTGCTAGCTCTTTGTAAAAAGTGTCACTGGTTCCTTTTGGGCAGCACTGAATGTATTGCTGCAATTCTTGACTTGACTTCAGACCATCAAGGTACCCTCCCCTGCAGTGTAGGAAAATGCATTCCACTATTAAAATAAAGCACCACCCCTTTTTTTGTTTTAATTGTGCCAAATTAAACCAAAAGGATGGAAAATTAGCTGGTTTAAAGACTGAAGYATGAAGTTCAAATCTTTGTATTTTCAAATGTCTGGTTTTAATAGTTTTAAGAACTACTAAGATAAAAGTTTTAATAATGGCAATATTTTAATAAAATTAAGATATTAAAGAAAAGTAATGAAACTGAGGAAAACTGGATTCTTTTTKGGTTTCACTCGCCTTTTTGGCTGGAAGCMCTTTTAAAAGTTGATGTTGCAAGGAATCTAAAAGACTATTTTGAATGTGTCTCCTATGGCATCCAAGCAGGTCCCACTAAAATTAATTTTTAGCGAGGAAAATTTTAGATTTTTTTAAATCATCTGAATATTCTTCATGATTAGATTAATGTGGAAAGTAGAGCAAATAGAAAATCATGCACAGGAGATAGTAATGGAAAATATCTTGTTAAATTCATAGTCCTATTAAATGGTTTGGTTTGGTTTGGTTTGGTTTGGTTTGGTTTGGTTTGGTTTGGTTTGGTTTGGTTTGGCTTGGCTTGGTTTGGTTTGGCTTGGTTTGGTTGGGACCATAAAGATCATCTATTCCCAACCCCACCTGCCATGGTCCAGGACACCTCCTGCTAGACCATTCCCTGATCTCTAGTAAAGAGAAATACAGCATATAAATCCTATGTAGTGAAAGAGAATATAAAAAGAATAGTATTATATTTAGTTTTTGAAAATTGCTTTTAATCCTCTGAACTATCAACTACTTTGGGTAATCATGAAATCTTAAAGATGCTATAGAATTTTTTGGAAGTATTTTGGGGAAAATAATAAAACCAAATTCAATATTTATAAAATGTGAGACCAAAAATAAATAATTGAATTTTAAAGCAAAACAGTTTTGATTTTGTATTTACATAGATGGTGGTACTCACAGCAATAACATGAACAAATTATACTTTTATCCTGATACTTTGTCTGGCAACAGTTACTTTCCCAAACAAACTAATAACTGGCCTTCAAGATGAACGTTGATTGTTTATGCATACACGCATATAATTGTTTTTTGATTTTTTAAGCTGTAAAATCACACTACATCATGGATGTTCACAAAATGTTCTTCCAATATGGCTGAATTTCTGCACAGATAATTGCATCCAAAGAGTTCATAAAAAAGAGCAATATTAAAGACATATTTCCCATAAATTTAATTTTAAAATTCCCTTTCTATTACCTGCTATGATGTGAAGATATTTTCATATTTTTGTTTCRGATTTCTTAATGTTTTTTTAAAGGAAATATTTTCGAGCTGACTGAATCTTATAAAGTGGCTTTCAKAAAAATATTTTAAATTGGAAGTCAGATCCATCACATATTATGCATCTCCTATTTGTTATCACTGTTTTTTTCCAGCCTGTGTGGTGAAATCTATTTGTTTTTCACAGTACTTGAGTCAGAAATGTTGCTGGGTAAAAGCTAAACAGAGAGACAATCTGCTACAAAAGCCAACAGAAATTGCAGCAGCTAGAAATCAAACGGATCCAAATAAGATAAGAAAAATGCGTGTTTTTCTGAATTTAAACAACAATCTTCCATCTTCATCTTCCACAAGCAGGTTCAAACTCTTATCTTTGACTTAAAGGTGAATAAGATATGGTGCAATTCAGAATTTCAAACTCTGGGGTCAAGATACTTAACCTTGAGCTCACTGAGAAGATAATCAGGTACTTCTGATGAGGCTGGCGAAGCTGACACATGGCCTATGTGAATTGATGAAAGTTGGGAAGAGCTGTGTCTCAGAAGGAGTTATAAAACAACAGGAAAATAAATGGTGCTGCAAGTGAGATGTTAAAGTAGCATTATAGYAGAAAATGTACTGAGATAAAAATAAGGAGCAGCTTAACCAATCAGTGTTTTCGGAGGAGGTCAGGGACAAAAAAACAAACAATCAAACCACAAAGCAAAAGAGAGAGAGATATATTTATTCTTGGGTAGGAAAAGGTGACAGACATTCCCAGTAGGTGAGGTAGGCAATTAATCTTAGATTTCTGTAAAGCACCACCATTGCTGGCAGCCTATGAAGCACAAAAACAGAGAAGGTCACAACTCCCCTTGAGAAGGATTTCTGCCTAGGTTTAATCACACTGGTACCTCCAGAGCTGCACATGATTGCAGGGAAGTAACAGGTAAAGAAAAGGGGGCATAGGGCAAATTAGTAACTGCAAAAAATATTAGGCCCTTTCTCTGTTCTCTTCTTGGCTTATGTGTGTTTGTTACTTTGACTCTTTACTGGGTACTGCACATAAAAAGGCCAGAATTTCTCTCAAGAAAATTTCTGTACAACCTGAATAGGATTTTTTTTCTCCAGCAGAAAAAAGGTTCAACCTGTAAGAAATGAAGAATGATAAGGATCAGGGAATTATACAACATCATCTCCAGAAACAGAATTGCATTATTGTCAGCTACTTTATACTCAGTTAGGAGAGAGTTCTGAGAGTCTGAGAGTGCTTGATGGTAAAAAAAGACACACTTCTCATTCTTATTATTTCCCCATTTCTCAGACCAAGAACTAAATTACCACCAGTGACATGTTTCCATATATGCAGCAAATGCAAAATTCCTAAAATGTGTTCATAATATAGCAAAATTCATCAGCACATCAGCACTGCATATGTGAGGATATTGTTGCTTATATTGTGTTTGGAGAACATTTGTCATAAAGTAGAAGGAAATAAGATTTTTTGTTTTCCTGAGCATTTTAATTCAATGTCTCATTAAACTTATAGTTTTCTGCAAAATTGAGTAATCAGTTTGAATACTGAAAGTCTATTCATCACATAAGAAGTTACATTACGTTTTGTGGAAACCAACTCTATTCCATTTGGAAGTTAGCTTTCTTATCCAAGGCATAAATATATTTCAGGTTTTTAGCATCTGAAAAGGTAAAATTTTCCAAGCATAYTGAATTGCAGTAATAATCTCAGATATCAGAATACAAAAATAAGTCTTAAATTCACTTTTGTTTTGAATAAATAAAATATTTTTGTTATCAAAACCTGCACATTTAGTAATGGGAAATGACAAGTTATTTTCCGGAAAAAATACTAATTTCTTAGTTAGAACATATTTTCCTTAGTTAAAAAGCTTCCAAACTAGAATGGGGTCAGCTRACTAGCGCACGACTTAAAGGGACATTGCCTTATTTTATGAATATATATATATATATATCCTTAAATGCTTTAAAAAAGATAGGAAAAGCCCTTTACACACKAAAATTTTTTCTTCATTATATATATATATTTTAAAGATATTTATCCTTAGTGGTATACTTTTTTTCTGTTCTCTAACAGAACCAGAGACTTAGTCAATACTTAATTCARTCCCAGCTATGTACTGAATTGATTGATGCAACTCAATTAGTCTTGCTTAAGAAAGAACCAGGCAGGATTGTGTTATGGAAGATTAGGGAGAGAATATAATCATATGCTGTGAAGACATTGTCAGTGTTTTATATGGGCAGTTTATAATGACCATAGACAGCTTTAATGGATATAAAATACACATGTGAAAACAGAGCACTTCCTGTACAATAATAAACTTAGTATGAGAAACTAGAATTAAACAAAACATTATAAAGAATAGGAAAAGGACCCTTTCACATGAGCAAAAAAAAAGTATTTCCAGTTAATCAGATGCTGACTACTGTGGAAAAAATTTGTAATCCAGGGAAGATGGATTTTTACACAAGGGCCAGTCTGGCATAAACACATTCCACTGATATTAATACATTTGTATAGAATACATTGTAAAAACAGAACTCTGACATAGTGAATTACAAACTGTCTCTCTGCAAGTATTAGCTAAGTTTTAAAACAAAATGTTCGTCTCCATGTCTGTGTCCTTTTTATGATTACTTTCTACCGATATCCAAGAGAATAATCACAGAAAATGAGTCAGCTTTTACATAGCCCTTTTCACAAAAAAAATACCAAAGCTCTGCATGATTTCATTGCCTGTGAGAACAATATTTAATCACTATTTTATAGTAGCAAAAATAGAATCTAAGGAGTCAAATTACTTAGTGGTGTACTTAACAAGTTTGTAATTATGCCTATAATAAAAAWGTAGCTCTTACGAAAAACTTTTTTTCGAGTCTACAGCAGAAAATCTGTCTTCCTTTTCTTCCATCTTCTCAGATGAATAAGGTTTGCATGGATATATGGTCAAACATTAGAGCGAAAGGTTCTTTTGTTATGCACAGTCTGTGGAGATGCATGTGCAAGACTTCACTCCTGAATGAGAGTGCTGCAGGAGACTCATGGCTAAAATAMTCACTGAAAGAGTTTCAGTGTATAAAAAACTAACAACTTCATAGGGTCTGAATAATAGCAGATGAGATAGGACTAAAATACATGTTAATAAAAATACCAGCAATTTACCCTCAATACTGGTTGAGTCAGGCTGTTGTTTGGAAGCAAACCAGAAATTTCTCATGTTGTTTTTCTCATGTACTAGGCATTTTTGTTGGTATTCTTTCACAAAATCTAGATGCTGTGAGTCAAAAACATTCTGTGACTGTAGACAGAAAAATAAAAAGTCACGTTTCTCTGAAACACATCTAAATATTAATGTARATAATTTGTTGTCTATCCTAAGGCTTATACGTGCTGCTTGAACATATACACATACTCTCTTAAAAATTGGTTGAAGACTAGAAATATAAAAGGAAGCAGTACATGAATAATAGCAGGGAGTTCAAAATGCTTTATGGAGTTGCAAAGGGCAATTGTTCTTCTTTATCGTATTGCAAAAATGGAACACTACTTTTTCCCTAAGAAGGTGGGCTTTTAAGCTCCTAGCTTCAATGTATTATGGCAACCTGTGAAAAACAATTATGTTTTGCTTGATTAAAAACTGGTAACCAATTACTGAATATAAACCAATTGCTATTTTAAAAAGAAAAGCCTCCAACACCGAGATTTGGATAACAACGGAGAGCTCATGGCCCTAGCACACACCTAAGACTACATTGGAAAATTCRCTTACTGCTAAATATTACATAGCCTTATCTCTGCCAGTGAACATGCAGTTGGGTATGTCCTCGGCAAACTCCACTATTACCATTTTTCCACTGGCCTGTAGTACCAGTAGAAAGGAGGGAAGGTTAAAACATGTTTTTTACTGTGTGAAACCATGAATCTCCAGGCCATGTGTTCAAATAGGAAATGGCAAAAGGAAGCTGGTGACAAAAATCAGGAATATATTTYGAAAAACGTAATAAATGAGGAAAGAAAATAAGGGCAAAAATGAAGGACTGTTCTTGTAAAGCATACGTCTGGTTCACGTGTCAGTAAGTACTACACCAGTGGCTCTTCCTGGGCTTTACAGTGTAGGTGACATTTGTTATCAACACCCCTGTTCAATTATGTACTTTTAGTACACTGTGACTCATTCCTTGAGCCAACCTCACTCCTTGATGGTGCTATACTATCTATTGTTTATCTACTGTAGATATCTTTTCCAGCTGGCAAACTATGTTACCAGTCTTTAAGACAAACATTTTCTTACACTGACATTTTCTTACACTTTCTTATATTTGGAAAATGCATAAGGATGGATGCAGTTTAATGCACATCTAATCACAGACACGATCATACCAAGGAACTGGGTGTGCTCAAGACTGTGGTTAATGATCACAGCAGCTGATTAAAAAAGCAAAAAGCAAATCCTTTCTGAAAGAAATAAAAGACAAGGAAAAACAGCTCAGAACAGATGAACTTTGGAAAAGGCAAAACTCCTTTTGCTTTAAAAAGAAAAGTTATGGAATGAGATTTTTTATATCATTTCACCTAATTTAATTTTAAATAATGTTAAATACTCTCAAACTTTTGGCTAATACACTCATATATTTGASTCTACTTTAAAAGACATTTATTTTAAAATATTAAGATATATTAATATTTCTTACATTYACAGTAACACATTTGTGAGCACTGCTTGGAATGCCTTCTGAGCCATTTATATTAATAATACTCCTCTAGAGGTTATTTTGAGTTTGTTGGCAGATCAGGACTTTAGTTTCACTATTGGAGATACTTATCTTTCTCTATCCCATATTTCTAAATGGCTCTTTGATGTTTTATGATGTGGACAGCTTTTTTCTCCTCATTGACACCTCAGCCCTACAGAATGCTATTCTCTACTGYTTCCAGTTCTGAAAACTTGAGTGTATAGCTGGCAATACATAGAGTTTTATTACTTCAAACAAACTTTGTCAATGCTGGACCATAATTTTTTTATTCAGAATTTTCAATTTGTTAAAGCCACCTTATTTTTCTTTTCTGTTTTAAGGATCTCCAGGTTCAAGGATTCAGATATTATGATAAAAAGACGACATGGAAAATTATCCCTGAAAAGCATGACTTGAATATGTAAAATAACTTATGTGTTTAATTTTTTAAAATTAGGTTTCCTCCATCAGCCCAAAGTCATTATCAGTATCCTTGTGCAATGACCTTCATGATGTCACCAGCAAACACCAGCAAGAACAAAGTTTAGGATTCCTTTCCTGCTCACCATGCAGCATGAATGGGACAGGTAAGGCCTGAGRCTTATTCTGAGATTTCGGCATGAACAGGCGACACATTTGATACTAAACCTGCTGTTGCCACTGTCTTCAGAATTTGCCCTAGCAACTGGGCTAAAATACAAACAGTTTGCAGGGAATTGCTTCATATTTCAGTTAATCTCCTTTCCTTTCTATTTTGTTCAGAAAACCTGATGCTATCATTTTAGCAAATGGAATTTCTTTTTTTTTTTCTTATTGCTAAAAGCTATGAGAATAAATCCTTGGTTACAGTCACATGTAATAGTTTTTCCTTGAGGTTTTTACTACAATTCTTCATACCTATACATTAACATTCTCCTTAGCTCGGATATATTTTTTGGCCAGAACAAACTGCCTTTTTTKTTTTATTTTTGTGTGAGTTTTTTGTTTGTTTAGGTACAGCAATTTAACAATTTAACACAGCTAACCAGTTCAACACAGAACACTGTCAAATTCAAGGAAGTTCTTGCTATTCACTAGGTGTAGATGTTCACAGAACTAACACAAATTCCATTTACTACCTCTATAGAGAACCAAACAAGGACAGAATTTAAAAAAAATATTTACCTGTTTATTGATCCTCAAAGTTAAGTTGATCATGAACTAAAACTAGTTATAGATAAGGAAATTAATACAATACAAGAAAATTTCAGCAACTTGCAAGACCAATTAAAAATGGACAAAATACACAAAACTCACAGAACAGAGGGAGAAATAACATCAGCAGATATGAATTTTCCTGTTTAGAATGATTCCTGTAATGAAGTGCTACTCAACAAGAGGAAGCATTTCAGACTTATTTCTTTAGTGTTTGTGGAAGGAGTGACACTAATAGCCCTGTCCTCATGGGCTGCCTGACTTCATTCACAAAGGCCTGCGCTGAAGCCTCAAAGCAAGCAGTGAGGAATTGAGTTGGAAGCAGGCAGACTTTTTCTCCTCTGAGGCTTCCTAGAGCATCTGGACAGAYATGCAAGACAAGCCGCTGCTACTCAAGAGAAATTCCAAAGTAACTTACATTTCCCATGGGGGAGGAGAAAAGGGTGATGTTCTGAGTCATTCTCTGCTCCTCAGGTGGCACAGCTATGTGTCACTCCTCATGACAGGCACACCACAAATTTAAAATTTAGCTCATACAAATGCATCATTTCAAAAGCCTTCAAGCTTTTCTGTGTGGTCTCCTTCTAAARGAATCAAATTCTGCTAAAAATGGTTCATCTTGTCACGATAAATCCATCTTTGGCTTCCCTACTGAGACTGCTATAATTATCAGCTGTGATTTTAATGGTGTTACATAGCCATTTCTTACCAAAGACTAAATCAATACTATCAGGCYCTTTTACATAAGGCTAGGAGTAGATAGAAGAGAATATATCACCTACAGGATATATTCAAAACAAATATATTTATTTTAGTCAATACATCTTTTTAAATCAACATATTTAAAATTGAGTTAGGTAGTTAACCTCCTTCTGTACTCTAAAAACCATTCTCAACATTGGTAAGACTTTACATAATTTTGAAAATGAGCCCTTCTCATGTCTTTAAAGAATTTTACTATTCGAGGCAATGAGTTTCAGGAGTTTTGATCAACCACTTAATTTTAACAGTTCTGTAATTATCTGAGATTATAAAGAACACACATTAATCTTACAATCATCTGCTACAGATGCTGAGTAAAGAACAGCAAAACCAAAGTTGTATAGAAAAACATAAACTGCATTTTATTAGACACTTAGATTTTAATAGCAATACAGCAAGAGGGTCAGAGAAGYATTATTATTTGAAAGAATTAATGCATATGAAATCATATAATATTTAATCAAGAGAAATTATAGGTGGCAAATATATTTAATCTGCTGGGAGGCATTTGGATTATTAATAACTGGATGATTCTTCTTTTCTTTTAATGGTGCTATTACACTGAATGTTTTGTAAGGCCTTGGAACATTTTGTGTGCACGTGGAAATCCAGTTCTAGGACCCTCMCTACAAGGAAGATGCTGAGGCACTGGCACATGTTCAGAGAAAGACAAAAATCCTGGTGAATTGTCCTATGAGSAACTGCTGATGAAACTGGGAGAGGTGGCTTGGGGGCTTTTATCATTCTACAACTGCCTGAAAGGAGGTTGTGGCGAGGTTGAGGTAAGGTGGGGAGTTGACCTTTTCTCCTAGGTAACATGACAGGACAAATGAAAATGGCCTCTAGTTGCACCAGATGGGGTTTAGGTTGGATATGGAAAAATTTCTCCATGGAAAGAGTTATCAAGAATTGGAACAAGCTGTACAGGGAAGTGGTTGAGTCACCAGTTCTAGAAGGATTTAAAGCACATGTAGATGCGGCACCTGGGTACATGGTTTCATGGTGGGCTTTACACCTACCAAGTTAGTGCTGGGTTAATGGTTCACAGAATCACAGGATATGCTGAGTTGGAAGGGACCTACAAGGATAACTGAATCCAAGTCCTGGCCCTGCACAGTACCATGACCAAGAACCACATCATGTATCTGAGAGCATTGTCCAAACACCACTTGAACTCTGTCAGGCTTGGCGCTGTGACTGCYTCCCTGGGGAGCCTTTTCCAGCACCCAACCACCCTCTGGGTGAAGAACATTTTTCTGAATTCAATGTAAACCTCCCCTGACACAAACTCAGGCCATTCCCTTTGTCCTGTCACTGATCACCATAGAGATCAGTGCCTGCCTCTCCTCTTCCCTGCAGGAGGAAATTGTAGGCTGCACTGAGGTTTTCTCTCAGTCTCCTCCAGGCTGAACAGAACAAGTGACCTCATCACTCAGCTTCTCCTTAAGGCCCTTCTGGCATCCTCGCTGACCTCTTTGGACACTCTCCWACTGTTTTATGTCTTGGTTATATAGCATTGCCCAAAACYGCCCCCAGCACTTGAGGTGAGGCTGCCCYAGCGCAGAGCAGAGCAGGACAATCCCCTCCATCCCCTCCCTYGCCTGGCTGGTGGKGCTGAGCCTGATGCACGCCAGGACACCATTGGTCCACCTGGCTGCCAGGGCACTGCTGACTCAAATTATATCTGCCAACATATATATGTTGGACTCTGTCRTCTTAAAAGTACTTTCTATCTGATCTTTTTCTTGTTTCTATGATTATTTATTTTCTCTACCTTTCTCTTTCACTGTGTAATGCTATCATGTTAGGAATGCAAATATTTTAAATCTTTTAATTTTTTCTAGCTTCTGTTTCTTATACTGTGGATGCAAAGCAACCAGAAAGTACTGTGTTCAAACAATGTTTTCCCTTAATATTTTTGAGTCTGGAAATCTTTGTAAGTGCATTCATCCCTTTGAGCTAACATCCAAATCTGTAAGGGGCAGTTAAGGYGTTGTGGACATATTTTCTTATTTTTATATTCATAACAATAAACAATGGCTGGCTTTTATGTATACAAGTAGATAATATTTATAAATTAAAGAGACACTCTCAAATTCTGACCTAAGAGACTTCATAAAATAGTTTTTAAATTAAGTTCTGTGAGAATAAGGTTGTTTAATGCAGTTTCTCTCATTCATGAGGGAAGCATAAAATAGAACCATGCCTATCTATATCAAGTTTTAATGTGGACAGATAGTACATTTTGTAGCTTTTTYTAAAACAAAATGACAGACGTTAAGCAGAATAGAGTGGGGGTCATGGTAGAAAGTTAGAATACAAAATTAAACTCTGTATAATATAATATTCATTTCTGAAATTACAATTTCTGAAGATGCCTTGAAGAAATTAAGAGCTTTGCTTTGACAAACATCAGATTTTCACAAGACCATKTTAGGCCAGTAATTTCAAAGGGAAGTTTAGACTAGCTCTGGAATTCAAGCAGTTATGTAGTACTGAGACATACTGGATTGTTCATTATAAGTCTCCATGTAGGACATTCTTGCTTTTACCATGTCCAAACGTCTCCAAGCAGTATTCTTACATTACCAATGAGTGAGGAAAATAAAGCAAAATTTAGGCTCTGCATTGGAATATCTCATCCTATTTTGGCCTTTTTAATGACCATATGCAAGTCCTTCATATTCCTCAAACCAACTTTTTTGAAATCACCTATGGAATAAATGTATTTTTTCCTCAGTATTTGTGAGACTTTAGGTATAGTTTATAAAGATCCTTTTGTTCCATTAATGAATGCTTACACATGTACCTTGGCTTCCCATAAAGTGAAGCTTGAATTTTGACTCATTTCAGAGAGAGAGTTTGACTGCACTAATAAAACTGGACCATTTTTTAATGGTCACACATATGAAAGTCCATTTAACTAGACTGCCTTGAGCAGCTTTTTACCTGAGACAATGTAAATCACCTCTTGAACAACTTATTTTAGGAGCTGCACTGTCTTTATTGTTTGAAATTTCTTGATTATAGAGAAACTCATTATTTTTTAAATGTTACATGGAAATAAGATGGCATTAAGTATCCCAACAGGCAACTAGAACATTGTCTTCAGAGCCTTTTAAAGGTTTTTGTAGGTGTCTGAAGTTTTGCACCTCAGTGGTGTCAGCATAAGCTGCTGTACAGCACAGTAATGGGTTCCAAGGGGTCTGTGAGATACAGCTCACTTCATTATCCTTGCCATAATTAAAAAAAGACCTTTGGTAATGATGTTTGAACTCCCATGTTTTGTGTCATATCATACCGATACTGAGATCTCAAAGGCCTGTTGTTGGAAACCAATGTATAACAAAGGATTGTTTTCCTTATAATTGGGAAGCAAGAAACAGAGTGACTAAAAGCCTAAAAATCGATACCAAAGAGTAAAAATAATTTCAGTATGATGAAAGTTTAAAAGGTAATAATCACTTTGAAACAAATCTGTCATTTTTGCAAAGTACATGATTTTGTTTAAGACATTAAATATTGTGAGGTGCTGAGCTTTAAAAATCTATCTATCATCTCCAAATTTTCAGTTTCTTTGATTTCAGACCATGATGCTAAAATATCATAACAGGTAGAAGCATAGCATGAGTTCTCAAAAAATAGTATCAGACAAACAAAGACTGCAAAAACTGCTTTAATGGATTTTGCTAATGAGTTTGGGATTAAGTCCGCAGCTGAAGATGCTCTCCTGATACATACTAAAGCATCACAAAAAAGAAATATTTTCCACTATATATGAAGACATATATAGGGGATGGTCTTAGAAGTGGAGGGATTTACATACATCAAGGATTACATTGCTAATATTTTTCTTTAATTTCATATGGCACCTTCAGTCCTCACAAAAATCACAGTTGGTTAACCCTTGCTACTGCTGTGCCAGCACATCTATGATGGACCCCTTTTTCAGCAGTTTGTAAATCCTACTCGTAATTTCATTCCAGCTCTACACCAGAGCCATAGTCTAACTTTATGTGTTAATGATTTCTTTATAATTTCAGAATAAGTTTTCCTCACAGAAATCTACTTTTTCTCTGATTTCTCTGTCTGTGTAAATACTGAAAAGTTTCTTTTGATCACTTGAATATAAAAGGTACTTAACTGAACCTGCTTCATAGCATATTCACATAAAATAATGAAACAGTTTTGAAAGGCACCACTATCCTTTCTTCTTGAGTGCAGAAATTGCACCACAGCTGCTGGGGTATCTTCAGTTCATGTAGACTTATCTGAACTATTTAAAACTCCCCAGGGCAGTTCTCTGCTAACAGCAAAATCATGTCAGTGCTGAACAGAGTATAGGCTGCAAAAGTTGTCCTAAATACTGTTCTATTCCAGAGTGTTTATTGTCCTAAGAGCCCTTGATTTGGGAGGCTAACATCTCTTAGGGGATACCTGCAGGCACTGTAGAAGAGGCATCCTCTGCAAAAAACTTAGGCACCTGTCTGAAGTTTAAGGGATTTGTTTCCTTCACTAAGGGCTAAAAAAAAGAAATAGCAACATGAGGAAGTAATGTAAAAAATTATTTGAATAATATGACTTAATAAAGCAAAGGCTTCTGCTACTGAATGCACATTTCTTAAGGGAAAATTACCACCTATAATGGAAASAATGAAAATTGTTTTGTGCCTTTACTCTATTAGACTCTGAACTGAGCTTGAACATAATGATTGCTAYTTGGTTTCCTTTGAACAAATCTTTCAAAGATTATATACAACTAACAAAGCCTGTGTAGGGCAGGGAGTTAAAACAAGAACACACCACCAGCAAAAAACCTTAGAAGTGGTTATGCTGAATAATGCTGAATGATGAGACAATTTACTGTACAAGTATTTGACTATTTGTAAACAAATGCAAATATAAATAAAAGCCATTTTATACAAGCATTATTTAAGTAGTTTTATTGAAAGTTGAGGCACCCAAAACAGAGCAATAAAATCTGTTTAAAATTATCTGAAATTTGTTAACTCACAAGTAAAATATACATATCTATAGATAGATAGATAGATAGATAGATAGATAGATAGATAAAAATTTATATTTCCTATGAGTATGAGCCACTACAGATAAAATCTGGAAGCTAAACATTAGGGCAAACTACTATTCTTCTGAAATAAGAACCAGYTGTATGAATTTTGACAACAAAACTTAGTTCTCAGAGTGATGAATAAACCATGAAAAATACTGGCTTCCTTTCTGCAAGTGTTGCCTTTGCAATAATAGAAGCAGTAGCAAGTAATATTTTGATTGTGTTTATGAAGCTCTCTACCTTTTGAATAGAACGGGATAAGTTTGGCCACTTTTTTTGATGATTAGTAAAATCACTACACTGCAATTTGCAGTATTGGAATAATGGACTGCAACAAATGCAAGCTTGAGCAGCAGGAAAAAACCTAGCAATATAAAACTCAGCATGATCTACTTTGTCTTACAGAAAATCTGTAAGCCTTACCAGTCTTTCAAACTTTTAGGATGACATGCTTATGATGGTTTTGGAACCTAAGCTAACATGCTTAATGAAAATCTGTGTAAATTTGCAATGCAAAAGTGCTCTCTCTCTATATATATACTCTAAAATAAATCTTTATTTCAATTCTGTTTTCTTTAAAATATTATTAACTTTTAATCAGTATTACTCATATGAACATATTAATTTGGATATACACATTCCTGCTTCACCAGTCCCAGATTCCCAGGCTAATATATGATAGTGAGATCTATTCCTTGAAATCTGAAAACATTTTCATATTTCCATTTCCTGGTTGAAATAATTGACAGCTCGCAGATGGACCAGTTATTTTTTGCATGTTTTCTATTCATTAGCTGAAAGTTAGACCAGCTCTTTTTGGAACTACGCTTTAATTAATGAAGCCACAAAATCATGTGTGAGACAGAATGCAGTTGCTTCCCCTCACTGAGAGTAAACATAGAGGCAAGTACTGTAATTATTTTCCTGCTGCAACTGTAAGAAACACACAAATATCACAGATTTGTTTGTCTTCATGCATAGTCAGAGGAGAAA
Organism: Cardinalis cardinalis; assembly: GCA_014549065.1. Taxonomy (NCBI): domain Eukaryota; kingdom Metazoa; phylum Chordata; class Aves; order Passeriformes; family Cardinalidae; genus Cardinalis; species Cardinalis cardinalis. The sequence continues at coordinate 397,959 of JACDOX010000073.1, forward strand.
TATTCCAGGCCTGTGTTTAGTTAATGGTCTATTTATAGCCAGTCCTGTCTATGTTTTGGTTGTTCAAGAAATTGCATAGTAGACAGATAGTTTGGCATTAACTAGGTCCCTGGTGATGCAGCATCATATATGGGTAAATGAAGTCCTAATACTCATGGGATATTATTGATATTAGGGCCCTTTTCTCCCCTTGTTTTTTTATGCACAGCAGGTACGGGATTAGCAATCAGTCATCACAGTGGTTTGTGGGCACACTAGGCTGGTACGCTGAAACAAATAACTCCAAAGGGAGTGCATATGCTTTACATAATTATAGGTGTGAGCATCTTTTGTTATGATATTATCAAATAGAAAAAAAAAGATGAAAGGGTTTTTATAGAACTGCCATGTCACAGAACTATCATAAGTCTAAAAAAACAGAAGGGCAGGCCGGCCCCTTGTGTTTCTGAGCTACTGAAGTGAAAATAACACTCCCACTGCTGCTGGCCTTAGTTCTTTAGTAACTACTAACAGTAGTTGCTCAATAAAACCTCTCTTTATGCAAGGTTCTTAAAGGTATAATACAAAATCAGTGAACAATTCTTAACAAAAACACTCTTAACAAGGGTGGTTCTTCCCACCCGCAGAGTCCGAGAACTTAACGTTATGTCACACTTTGAAAATGCTACCTCCTTTCTCTCTCTACCAGTGCCATGCAAAAGCTTTGCAATAACTTTTCATTCACTGGAAGTCACGCTCCACATTAACCTAAAAGGCCTGGAGTGGGCAGTGACTTGGCATCCAAATTGCTGCATGATGGAAATTGTGGATTACTGTAAATACCAATCTGGCAACATAACCAGGGGAAGGAAGAAAACATTCATACTGCTAGACTTGTCTCCACAGAAAAAATAAAGGGTATAGTTAGAAATAATTTGAAATAATGGTCTGATGCTCTGAGTTTGAGAGAAAATTCTGTCTTTACCCTAATCAGCCTGGAACTTGGATAAAGAGGGTGATGAAATAGGCACAGATTTGAAATCAAATTGCTAAATAAAAAGATAATCTTCTCAGTTTGGGCAGGCACCTCTCCAGTTGTCACTTCCTTGATCTTTCCTCAAATGAGTGCATGCTTCTGTTAGAAGCAATTTCTTAATTTTTTTTTTTCACGGACAGTAAAGTATTTTTAGGGCATGCAGCACCACCAAAATCTTGTCTTCATGTGACCTCCCTTCTGTGAGTAGCATTTTTGTTTTGAGTTGTGTTGCAGTTTTCTTGCCACAGTTCTTTGGAAAACAAATGGCTGCTTTTGAACATCTCTGGTTTCATACACAAAACAGTAGTTATAATTATAATTTAACTTTGGTATTATAATTTATACTTTTACTGTGCACAGTTGAGTTGAAGAGTTGAGGCAATACTTTATCAAGGTAAAAATTATGTAGCATCATTGAATTCATGTGTTCATTGTCCCTATCATACTAGCTCCAAGAATGGGTAAATGAACTCAAAAAAACTCAACAAGGATGTAGTTTCAAATATGTCTCAGTCAGAAATGTATAATTTTTTTAAGGGGTGGGTTTGCAGTTGTATTATGTGGGCAAAATAATTTAATCCAAAAAAATACAGGAAGGAGATCTAAGAAATATTTTAGCATGTTTTTAAAAATACAAAGGCATTCTGCCTAAAATGGTATTTCAGGTTCTGAAAAATAGGTCAACTGAGGGAGAAATAAATGTAGCTGAAGTGATTTAAAACTTAACTTTATAAAGAAACTAAATCCAGAAATCATGGAAAATTTGGACATTTTGACTGGCAAATGTAAGCAGATAATGATCTGAGCTAAGCAAGGAACTTTATAGATCAGGAGTGCTGATTTTCTGTTAATCTTGGAAGACTATAGAACAGGGGTAATATTTGACAGTACTAAAATATATGTGATTCTGACAGTAGCAGTCTATATATTCTCAGCTGTATTCATTGCACAGCTGATTAAGCAAAATTACAGGGATCTGTCACATACTTTTCATCCCTTCATCATTTCCCCTTTAAGAAAAGCATGCAGTTTAGAATATCTGCCTTTGGCATACTCTAAAACATGGTTCAGTTTATTCTTTTTAATTTCTTTTTAACAAATGTAAATGTAGGAGAGGGTAAAACATAGAAAATTCTCACCTTTTGGATTGTAAGCAGATTGTAGTGATGAGATAGCTCTGGTTTCTGGAGGCATTCTGGGAAGGGAGAATTATCATAGATTACACATCTGTTCATGTGATACCCATTCTAAGCAATGTAACAAATTGGTGGGAATAGGCTTGAGGCCACAGAATCAAAGCCAATTGGCATTAGTTTGAGGAAAATKGAACTTTTTGAAATCAACTTGAAATTAGAGGTTTTGTTGATAAAGATAATAGTGTTTTAATGTACTTGGATTTTCATGCAGCTTCCTATCACGTTATTTTAATTGTATATTAAAAAGATTCAAAATTATGAGTTAGATCTGAAATATTTGTCATAGTTTAACCTCAGCTGGCAACAGCATATCACATAGCTATTCACTCTCTCCCTGACCCATCCCAGTGGGGATGAGAATCAGAAAAAAAGAAAAAATAAATCTTGAAATAAGAACAGCTTGATAGTTTAAACACAATATAATAAAATATTGCTGTTAGTAACGATGATAGTATAGAACATTAGAGAGAAAGAGGATTAAAACACAAGAAAAAGAAGTGATGCACAATATCGTTGCTCACTCGTTGCTGATCAATGTCCAGCTCAACCCTGAGCAGCCACCAGTGGCTCCTGGCAGCTGCTCTCCCTTTATGTACTGGATACGCCTTCCTATGATATGGAATGTGGCACTTGAGTATCCCTTTGGCCAGTTCAGGTCAGCTCTCCTGGCCATGCTCCCTCACAGCTTCTCTTTGACCTCATCCCTGGCAGAGCCTGGGACGGGGAAAAAACCTTGACTTGGGCTAAGCACTGCTTGGCAACAATCAAACACCAGTGTGTTATCAGCATCATTCTCATACTGAATCCAAAACACAGCACCACACCAGCTACCAGKAAACAAATTAACTCCATCCCAGCTGAAACCAGGACAAACATAAATGGGAAATTTTCATCAAATGAAATATGGTGTTTCTAGTATGCCTCTGAGACCACATCTTCACTGTGTGCTATTCAACATTTCTATAAAAAAAATGGTCTGAAGACAAAAAAAAAGAAATACAGCAACAAAATCATTATTGAACGTATCTACTGATAACAAAAACAATGTAGGCAATAAGGAAGCAGATAACCTCCAATAAAGAATTATTAGAATATTTTGGGATGCAAGAAGCATGCATCCTTTTAAAGGGAGATGTGAAGTCTTGTGTATGTTGATAAATTAATTGCTGGGTGAATTCAAATGATAATATCATATAGCAGATGGTATGCATTTGGCACTGCTTTTTATTGCTGGATCTTGGTGTTCAGATTTCTGCAGCTTAGAAGGGTATAGAAATGATTTTCTAACTCAAACAAGAACCATGAAAGTGATCAAAGGATTGCAAATTATGCTTAATTAAATATGCCTTTAGTGAACAATGCAGGCTTCTCAGAGGAATAAATGGGGGTTGGGTAATATTGTCACAGATTGGGAATACTGGCATAGAGAACAGAAACAGGTCTTTGCCTGTGTAACAAATTTTAATAAGGTTGACAGCATCAAAAAACTTTGTTTCAAATAAGGCTTTCTTTTTTTTCTTTGTTTTTTTTTTCCTTTTTCTCCTTTTTCAAAGAAAAAGAAGAAAAAAATTAGAAAGGACTTCCAGTTCTCCTTCAAATCTTTACTTCAAGGCAAAGTGTTTTTTTTTCCAAAAGCTGCCTTATTTCTGGCTGTATTTGTTTCAGGACAGTCTCCTGACATTTTTAATGTGAGCAACTCTTTATCATTATCATTAATGTTAAACGTCAATGTATTCTATCCCATGGCCAGTTCTGTTTTACTTAAGGGTAGATAAATCTCGAATATACAAATTTATCTGTATGTAAAATTATTATAATAATCTCATACAACTGCACTGAAGAAATGTGCATGAATCAGCTAAATAAAATAATAATTAAATCAATGAACTATTAGARAWAAAAACCCCAAATCCAATGTTAAAGACTTATTTAAAAGTCYTCATTTTGAGAAATATAGTGCAATCCCTTTAATTTTCTTTCTGCTTTTTTTTTCCTTTAAATTCACAGGATCAAGTTCCTTTATAAATTGAAGTTTAGAATTTTGCTCTCACAATGGGGAAATATTAAAAATTTTATATACTAGTATGATTTAATATATTAGTTTTTCCTCTGATGCAAGGACCAAAAGGCAAAATATTCTGTGTTTAAGGAATATGGGCTACTAGAAGACTGAGATCCAGTGTCATGTCGTAAGAATTCCATGCCCAGATAATTCCTGCAACAATTTAAACTGACAAATTAAAAAGGACTATGACAAAGAAAATGCAACTCTGGATTTATATTTCTGAGTGAATTCACTGCATTATCCTTTATTGCTGGTTGAACCAGGTCCTCTGATATACACATTCAAAATATAAATAAGTATATGTGATTTTTTTTGTGTGTAGTAATGCCATAAGAACTGCCATAAATGTCTAGTACTTCACTTTGTACTTCACTATGTAAATGCAGTGAAGTACAAAACTGCAAATTCCAATTTCATTCTAAAATTCATCATTTGAAAAATATGTGTTCTCAATCTTTCTATCCTTTCAACGTTTGCAGTTTCTTAATTTATTGTTACAAATTTTTACAAAGTTCTGGAAAATTGAAAAAATTTAAAGATTTATTCTTTGTCATCTTCAGTCACAAAGTCAAATATTCTCAGGAAAGCTAATTACCTATACATCCACATCCACATACTTCTGTATTTTGATTTTATTTGTTTTTACTTTTAAGTGGTTTTGGTTTTGTTTGGTTGAATTTTTTTACATATATTACATTGTTATGTGCATACACTATATATTTAGCACTTAAACCACTAACCTGAGGAAATTCAGTTCTAGAGCGTCACTGAACTGTGAATGAAGCATCCCATGCAAATGAAAATTGTTCTTTAGTCTGTTTTCATATCCTCTCTAGTTTCCAAAATGTTTTATCCAAAATAGAGGTTCGGAAAAACTAGTATGGAAACATTCAAATAAATACTGACTTTAAAAGAAAAGAGCTAGTTCCAAGAACTGCAGTTATTTATGCCCTAAGATAGGAATTTTTTATATGCAGTCTCTAACTTGTGGAATTTATTTTTAGATTTCATAAAGTTAAAAAGAAATATTGTAAATCAGCTTCGTACACATGTGACTACTAGTTCAGGTCAGAAAAGGTGTGAGATGTGATCCACACATTTTCTATATGGACAATGTTTCTGAGGACCAAGGAAATGCTCTGCAGAATACTTGGACCATGGCAACAATTCCAGCTATTTATTCTAATGGGAAGTATTTTCCTGCTTCACTGGCAGAAAGGGTGAACATTTTACTCTGCATCTTAAGTAGGATGCTGTGCATGAAAATGGTGTTAATAAAGGACAATAGAAAGAGGTTTTTAGGGAAAAAGTTTATTCCCTAGTTCTTTCAAGAATTTTTGCTTTGTTGTTTTACACCAGTGGAGTTGATAAATTTGGTCTTTGTCAGCATTTGGGACATTATATTTCTCTACACTGATGGATTTAAGGCAGGATTTTGTGGGGTTTCTTCGGGTTTTTTGCATTTTTTGGGGTGKTTTTTTTTGTTTGTTTGGGTTTTTTGTTTGTTTGGYTGGTTTTTTTGATTTTGTGGTGTTAAGAACATAATTGTATTGTTTTTCTTCATTGCCTGTTCAGTCTTGCTATCAGAATGTGAAGAACTTGACTAAATGTCAGAAACAAAATAGCAGTTCTACGACATATTAAATACTTAAACTGCTTATTTTAAGTTGCAATTAAAGCTATTAAATCAGACTGCAGGTTTATAGCTCAAGGGCACGGAGGGAGGAAATGATGAGAACACTTCCAAGAAAAGGATATTTTATCTTCTCCTCACAGGACAGAGGCAAACTCTTACTGAGACTTATCCTTTATACTTCACTGCACTGTCTGGGAATGTCATTTTTGCTATCAAATAATGTTCAACATATGCACATTTTAAATTACGTTATTAAATGTTGAACCAAAAAAACAGTTCTTCAGTTGAGGACATTGACTCTAACCTTTTAACTAAGACAAAACCAAGAATTAATATGAGGACCACACACAATATTTTTAAGACCTCTGCCCTGCCTCCTCCCCAGCTGCTTTCTCCAGTGTGTAAAATTCAGTGATTTAGGTACAAATCCTACTCCATTTTGTAAGGATCAAAAAGACATTTTTCAGTCAAAGAAGCCCAGGTGCTGTTCAAATGTGATGTCTCCTACAGCATTAGGCATAGGTAAAGGAGGTAAAAACACAGATCACATGGAGGAGTTCTGAACAAAATACCTGTATTTAAAGTCGTCTGCTGAATGTAGATTTTCATCTTTAATCATCTTTAYCATGTTTCCACACACAGAACCACAGTGAAGGGGCAGGGGAGTGCCACCCTCAGGCATGCAGTACAGGATCTAGCTCCTTTAGAATCAGTTACATTCTTTGGCAGTTTTTAAGCAGGATTGCRGCCTGTGTGATCAAAACTTCAGGCTTTAGAACAGCACCAGGCACTTAGCTCATAAATAAAAGCTTCATATGTACCTGATTTTTATATACTAAACCTGTTACTCAGGAGGTTACAGAAATCTCAGTTTGGATATCAAGGAAAAGCAGACTGGTACCCTGCTGGAATTGGAAATAATGGAGAAAGGGGAGCTTTCAGTCTAGACCCTTGTGTAACGAAAAGGCATAAATAGATCTTCACCCCCTTCCATCTAGATGAGCACTTTATTCACTGCACTTTTATGTCATGCTCCTTTCTTGCCCCCTTGGAAGAAGCTCTTTCCTGTCTGGTTGGTTGGTTGGTTGGTTAGCTGGGTTATGAACTGTGGCACTTCAAAAGGGAGAGTCGTGGGGCCAGTACAACTCAAAATACCTACAGGCAATCATGGCAGTACACAAGTCAAAGAGACTGAGCTGTCYTGAAGCAGAAGAAGTTTTAAACACAAAACTTTATATCCCAAGCAGGTGCCTGCACTAAATGACTTGTTGCATAATTTTAAGAACACTTCCACCCTAAAAGAAAAGATTAGGATACTTTTCTATAAAATACATTCTTTGCTTAAAAATTTGTAAGGAAAGAAGTGAGAACCACATTATGAATTTTTTTTTAAAGTAGGTAGAGACATTTTCTTGTATGGTAAGACCATGACGTGCAATTCTTGATAATGTATGAAATGTTTGTAATATTGAGGTGGAGGATAATAAATTTTGACATCTTTTGCATTTTCTTACTACATGAATAATCTAAAAAGTCCATCTAAAAAGTCTGTCTGGCTGTACAGAGTTTGTCAAACTAGTGCATTGCAGTTCTAGGCATTTAACTTGGATTTWTAATTCAGAGCTAGGAAACAGATGATCTAATCCTCCTTTGTAGTTTAAACCTTAATGGTTTTCCAGGGCCACAGAGTAATAACAAAACAAAAAAAAATTGTCTTGGAGCTTCAGCCTGAGAAGCTATTTTCATTTTCTGCTGCAGAACAGAGTTATGTASCATCAATGCAGAAATGCAGCTGAGACATTCCACTCAAGATATGAGTGGATTTTTGTTTTCCTGAATTCACAGTTTTTCCCATTTTCATGGCCTTTGCCATTCAGACATTTAGGCTCATACAAGTTAATGATTGGCTTGCCTTCAAGTGCATTGCAGGTACCTCACWGGGTAAATCTGCCTGTTTGCATTGCACCTCTCTCAGAAATAACTGAGAAATAGGATTTGCATTTAATCCTTTTTTTTTTCCTCTGAAAATTAAAGATCAATTATTATTTTAAATGGATTTTAAAATAGTTAGTACATGCTACTCTTGGGTGCTGTAGGAAAGATAGAAGTTTTGCAAAAAATTCAGGATGTGATTTTGKAAAGGTATTCAGTGATTTATACTTWAAAAATGCCGTATAAAATAGCCAGAAAATACAAAATTAATATTTTCTAATTTTGCTTTTAAAAACTAAACATATTACTAAGATTCCTTGTTCTGAATGTTCACGCTTTGCTGCTCACTTTGTGTCATATAAGGGATGTAGTTGGTAATGTCTTTTTTCATTTTGTACCTAGCATGTAATTTTGTTTTGATACATATTATACTAACACAGCTTGACATGTCAGCTGAATATATAGACACGTTAGATGCAATGTGAGTATCATATTCTACAAGAAATATAAAATACAGAGTGTTGTGCTTTGGTAGTTTTTTTTCATTTTATTAAGAAGACTACTGCATAATGTAAAAATCTACAATCCTAGAAATTATACTGATATTTGATTAATTCTGATTAATTAGGAATCTTTGATCAATTAGGGTACAATCATAACTATCTGTGTGTCCAGAGGACAAAGATCAAGAAAAACATTTTTTTCCTCAAGATTTACACAGTAGAAAAATAAAGAATGTCAGCATAGACAGCAGTGTGTGTGAATGTGTGAACATACCTGTTAGTTCAAAAGACAGGAGAAAYGGGGCATGGGCACCATGTGCAGTCAAGGTGTGAACGTGGAGCTGGAATTTTGGAAGTGCTTCCACATCTTAGCGTTTCACAGCCTGTAAGGATTTTTGTCCATCAGAAATGATGAGTAAAGTAACAAAGGTATTATCAGAAGAATAATAGTAATAAATAGACTTATAGAAATAAATAGTTCTCAATAACTGAGACATACAACAGTTGCCAAACACTGTTTCTTTATTCTGCCTACTTAATTTTTCTTCCCCACACTTTCTTTCTTCCTATCCCTCTGGCAAAAGAAGTAATCAGAAATAGTGGTTCTAAGAAAGCTGCCCTTGGAGTCCTGGTTAGGACATCATGGTAGAAAGTTAGAAGACACATGAATCAAAGGAGCATCAGAAACCATTCTGTATTCATGTTCTTGAGAATATTTAACACTTTGGTATAGCTACACTGCATTCAATGAATTGACACATATGTCTCTTACTTCATATGATCAGGTCATGGCAATCAGCTTTAAATGTTCTTTCATCCTGAAAAAATCAAGAATATTTTCTTTGTGTTTCTTGGGGTGAATGTGTCATCTTGTGTGTTTAGAATTACTTTGAAAATTAATGGAAAACTTAAGAGAATAGTAATGCAATCTTGTCTGATTCTCTGTCATATGTAGCTTAGACTTCTCTGGCTTTTTGCACAGTATAAARTGAACAAAACTATGAGAAGCTGAATAATAATACTCACTTTTTAAAAAATACTAACCTAATGATTTATTATTATTTAAAAAAAATAAAGAATTTAAAATCATTTAGATGCTTTGCCTTGCATACAGAAATAGGAAATACAATAGCATTGTATTCTTGTATATTTTTATAAAATTCCTATTACTCATAATAAAAGAACTGTGTACCATCTCTCTGCAACAGCGGGTTATTTTGGTCTTTGAAGATATGCAGAAACTATTTGTTSTCTTTAGAATTTTTTTTTCTGTTTTTCTAGTTTCCACATTTTCTTATGTTCAAACCATCACTCAACCAAATATCAGCCTGAACAATCTCAAGCTAGCTTGCCACAGCTTGTCACACAATGCAAAAAATCGACTCTTTTCCCTTGCAGAATCACAGAGGGGCCAAGTTTTACTCACAATAGTTGAATAAAAATAAAAGARCCAAAAGTATATTTTCTAAGTAAAAGCCCCAAAATTGTATTTTTTGCTATTTACAGACATATAAATAGTCCTGTAAGAAGTTCACTTCTGTTGATAAATTGTTGAGCTTCTTAGCTGATCTTGTTTGACTGTATACATTATTAATGGGTATCAGTAAACAATTTTCATAGAAAAAGTAATTTACTTGTATCTGTTACCTCAATACTTCATCTATGATAATCACCACAGTAACAGTACTACTTGTTCTTTCTAGATGAATGGAACATTGACAACAAAATGAAGTAGAGTATTTTAGCTATATTTATACGACTACGAGCATTCTGAGATTGTTGACATTTTCATAAAWATTCAATGTAAAATAATTTTTTTCCTACAGCCTTGACAGAGAAACACAGCCAAAATTTAGTCACACTTTTCTGTCTCTAATCGACAAAACCAACAAATGTGTAAGTCAATTTAAATCCAAAAAATAAGCTTTAAAGTGTTACTTGTTAGTAACACTTAAAATCACTTTTTGTTTAAGCTTTTGTTTAAGTTATGTGCTTCACTTGAGCACAGTCTTTACACTAAACTGATATTTCCTATTTCAGTCCCCAGATTAAAAGGCCAGAAAATTTGATATAATATTTTTCAATGCTGACACTTCTCTTGCCACTATGAATTGAACCGTGACTTCGGTTCCCCAGAACTACAAGTACCTATCAGTGTTCTCTGGTTTTCCTTTTTGGTTGTTCGTGATTTGTTGGGTTGATTTTTTTGTTGTTGTCTTGGGTTGGACTTTGTTGGATTTTTTGTTTGATTTGGGCATTTTTAATTATTTTTTTGTTTTTTAAGGGAGTGACTATATTTCATTTAAATACAATGCAATAAATATTATTAAATTTCATTTAAATACAATGCAATAAATGATGAATGGGGGACAGAAAAGGTGGAAAACCTTATTGGCATTCTAATGTGCTGAAAATAGTATTCAAACACTCTAACAGCTTTCCTGGTTTGCTTTGCACGTGTAGCTAATTTCAGAATGTTGAAATTCAAACAGCAGGCAATTAGAAAATATAAGTTTCCTATGTCACAGTCTGAGAATATTACCTTTTATTGCAGCATTTTTTAAAGGATGGGAAAATGATATATTTCCTTTTGTGTTCTTGTAAAGCATATTTTAAATGAAGTATATAGTGTACACAACACCTGCATGTCAACAGGCTAGATAATGACAGTCCATATTTTTTTCTAATAACTGSATCAAATATAAGAACAGCATTAAGTTCTATATTTAAATGTAAATTTCTTACATTCTCCACTCTTCTTGCCATACTTGTCAAGTGGCATAACAARTTGCATATATAAAATCAAGTACTCTCTCCTTGTTTCTCTTGGTGGAGTTTGGTGCTCAGACACTCATGTAGGAAAGATTTGATAGTAAGAATGATGACTTCTAATGTACTCCTTCGGCAATGAATTAAGGAAGATTTAAGGAAAATTTCTGTTTCATTTGTCCACCTGTCATGTTGAACTACTATTTTCTCTTGATGTCTACAAACTCGAGAATTTTGGAGCATGCTCTGCAGCTTAGCAATTTTAAGAAAACCAARCAAAAATCCAATCTCTTATTTCTTGGATGAAATTTGTAAAAGTGATGGTGTGGGTTATGAATTCTAAAGGATGAATTTCTATTTTTACTACATCAGATATTTTAGAATTTCAACTGTTTTTTCCTGCCAGAATGACTTCATGGAAGTTGAAAATGTGAAAAATCTATGTGACAAATATGTTTTTTTTTGTGTAATAAAGACAACTGAAAGGAAACTGATATCAATGTTATATATTTGCAATATAACAATCAAGAAACATTCTTTTCCCATATTTAATATTAGTCAAAACATTCCCTTTAATAACACTTAGTACTGTAATGTTGCTTTCAACACATTCAATGAGAAATAGAAGTACAAAATGCACAAAACCTGCAGGTCTAATTCTAAATCAAGTTACAATGAAATTAAGAGAACCTAAGTCAACTAGAAAACTAGTAAAATTTTACACCACAGAAACAGCAAAAAAGACCAGGCTATATAATGASCAAACTTTTGGAAGATTAGCAGGATGCATGTCTCTGTCACATTCTGTTATTAACACCATCCTCATATAGTAGGATGTAATATGTATCATAGTGAAATTACTTTTGCACTGGTTAGTAACCCAAGAAATGCAGTCTCTGGCAACAGCAGTTCTATATCTTCTATGTACATTGCTTCTATCAAATTAAAAACATTATTAGTATCATTAATACATATTGATTTCAACTGTAAGAGGAGACCAACTCTTCTGAAGCTCTTCTAAAAATGTCATGTATTTTCATCACTACCTTACACATTTCATGGTGGATTAGAGTGTATTCATTCAGCATGAATGAATTTTACAAGTCTGATTTGCAAACTTCTAAATATATTGGATGACAAGAGATGTGTACAGAAAGCTTTTTGTCATCTAAATTAAAACCATTTTTCTATCAAATAGTAAATTAACACCCTAATAGATTGTTCTAGCTTGTATTTATAAGCAAKGTGTAGACATGCATGATTATTACACCTGTAGATGCATGACTGATGRAAATCTTTCCTAGTCTCTCACGATGATCAAAGAGATTGGTTAAATGTGTATCTGCTCTATAAAATCTAAAATATTTGTAGCCATCACATGTATAAGTGTGAAGATTAATTTGTGGGTAAATGGGAAAAACTAGAATTACTTACTACAATTTCAATCTGCCTCTACAGAAATTGTATTTTCTATCTATTCCATAAAGCAGATTTTAATAGGTGGTTGGAAAAAATACATTCCAAGGTACTCTACTTTTATTTATTATCCTTAATGCTTGTTTATGTAGCACATATGTTCTCCAGAAGATTAAAATTGATGAAACCAGTCAGGAACCAGCTATGAAGTTTAGGCATTAAACAGATTCTAAGATTAGCAGAAATATACAGAAAAATATATGTCTATGCCCTTAACAAATATTTTACATACTAAAGAAAATTTAAAAACCTAAACCAACAGGAATTTGATGAATGTTCTTGAAATTAATTAAATTTGTCATTAGTGAGGTGTCATTATTTTTGCTAGCATAGATTCCCCAACATTTTATGCATTATTCTTTCCCTAAGAAAAAGGGCAAAATGCATAGTGAATTCTGGTATGGAGATGCCTCTCTCTGTGCTCAACCAAATTAAAAAGAAAAAAAAAAGAATCTGGGTTTTAAGATGGTTTTATCAGAGCAGTTGTAGATGGAACATTTTGCAAWCACACAGTGTGCTTAAACCTAAGGAAAAGCAGATACTCTTGATTATTCATGTTGCTCTGTCCCATTATGTAAAGCCTTTGCTTTGCCTGTTGTCACTTTCAATAGGCAAAACCTAATGCTCAAAAAGGCAACATGAATTTTAGGAGAAAATTAATAGYTGAATAAACTGAATTTAGTTTCATGACAGTATACTATAAGAACAATTTTGGTCTTATTCAAAAGTTCCACCTTCTGAAATAGATCTATTTGTCTTTACAGAGGAAAATAGAAAACTTTCAAGCGGCCTTTACACTGTGTAGAAAATCATTCCAGCAGCAGTTCAGTGTGCAGACTTAGAAGCATTTCCATTATAAACTTCTGCTCTCTGGGATTTATAACCAAGCTGTAAAATTTACTCCAGACTGGAACTCGGCATGAAAATTCTCACAATCAAGTATTGTATTTTTAGCATACTTACATAGGAAAAATACTTCAAAGATAAATTGCAAGGTACTAAAAGAATACTGAGAAAGAATACTGAGGCTTCAATATAAAGTTAAGTCAAGGACAGTTTAACAGATTAAAAGCCCCACCCCAAAACCTTAAAAATACTTGAAAATAAAATTAAAAGCAATATTTACAGAAGAGAAGATATGAAAGCTCTAAACCTTCTGTTTCTGCAGGAATTTTGTAATAGTACAACAAGGAGCAAAATTTTTAATGTGTTGTGTTGATATCCTGTAACTCAAAACGAAGTGTCTAGCATTCACTTTAGAGCAAAGTAGTGGTTAGGAATGTGAATACGAGACAGAGGATTGAAAAGTGAAAGAAGAGAAGACAGAAAAGAAGAAGCCRTGTTTGAAAAGRTTCCTTCAGGATTTGTTCAAAGAACATCTTCCCTGTAATAATCAGTCCTTATGAATCTTGGAACCAAAACACCAGGGTAAAAGAATGCTGTAAGGAAGACTTTCTCTTGGTCAAGGAGRATTGGGTTAGAGAACACTTAGAGAGACTTGACATCTACGAGTCCAAGGGCCCTGACATAATTCATCCAAGARCACTGAGAGAGCTGGTGGACACCACAATGAGGTGGTTCACAGTCCTCTTTGGAAAGTCATGAAGATTAGGGCAGTGTCTGAGGACTGGAAGACAGAAAATGTTCCCCTGAAGGCAAGAAGGAGGATCCAGGGAACTACCAGCCTGTTGTTCTCACTTCAGTCCCTAAAAAAGGGACAGAGCATCTCATTCTGGAGGCCATCTTTATCAACATGGATGAGAAGAAGGAGATCAGGACTAGTCAGTATGGATACACTAAAGGTAAATCATGCATGACCCACATGTTGGATGATGAAACAAGTACCTGGATGAATGAGTAGAGAAAAGTGGATATTGTCTTCCTTGACTTCAGCAAGGCTTTCAACACTGTCTCTCACATTATATGATAAAGTCAGGATGTGTGGACTGGATGAGTGGGMAGTTMGGTGGAACGRGAACTGGCTGAATGGCAGATCCCAAAGGGTTAAAATCACCAGCACAGGGTCTGGTTGAAGGCCTGTCACTAAAGGTGTCCTCCAAGGATCAATACTAGGTCCATTGTTCATCAATGACTTGAATGAAGGGGTAGATGCTTCCACAGCACTGATGACACAAAGCAGGGAGGAGCAGCCAATACTCCAGAGGTGCAGCCCTTCAGAAGGACCTCAACAAGCTGGAGTTGGGCAGAGAAGAACCATCTCAAATTGAAAAAAGGCAAAAGCAGGGTCCTGCACCTGGGRAGGAATAGCCCCCRGCACCAGCACAGGCTGGGGACTGACCTGTTGGAAAGCAGCTCTGCAGAGAGGGACCTGGGGGTCCTGGTGAACAACAAGTTGCCCATGAGCCAGCAGCATGCCCTGGTGRCTAAGGCCAATGGTATCCTGAGGTGCATTAGGAAGGGCATTGCCAGCAGATCAAGGGAGGTGATCCTGCCCCTCTACTCAGCCCTGGTGAGGCCTCCCCTGGAGTGCTGTGTCCAGCTCTGGGCTCCTCAGGACAAGAGAGACATGGACATCCTGGAGCAGGGAGGAGGGGCAGGTGGAGGAGGGAGGTAGCAACAAAAATATTTATAATATAATTGTACAAAAAAAGTATATAAATTATATAAAAATAATTATCATGGAGGGCTGAGGGAGCAGGACCTGCTCAGCCTTGAGAAGAGATGACGAAGAGGTAACCTCATGAATAACTATCTGAAAGGTAGGGATCGAGAGAATGGAGCGAGACTTTTCTCAGTGATGCCAAGCAACAAGAAAAGAGGCAGCGGGCAGAACCTGATTCACAGGACATGAGGAAGCAGTTCTTTACKTTATGGATATCAAAGCACTGGAACAAATTCCCCAGAGATGTTGTAGAGTCTGTCCCACTGYAGATGTTCAAGAACCATCCAGACACAATTCTGTGCCCTGTGCTCTAGGATGACCCTGCTTGAGCAGGGAGGCTGGACCAGATAGGAGTATGTGGTCCCTTCCAACCTGAGCCATTCTGTGATTCTGAAYTTCTTCTAAAAACAAATAAAACAAATAAAACATCTTCTTATTTGTTTAGCAATATCTGGTAGATTAATTCTCATGTCAAGCCCCCTGGATGAGTGATTTCATTACAAAATTGCACTGGTATGATGTTAATGTCTATCATAGTTTAAAATCAAATACTAATGAAGAAATTAGAATCAGTTGCACAAACATTCCCATCAAATAATTAGAGGAGTGAGTAGTGTTGCTAAAGTTAAAGGAAAAGTAAGACTTWACTATGAAAGTTTCCCACTATTTAGGGAAAAGAAAAAGGAAAACTAAAAATGAAGAAAAACAACATAAATCATCTCTAGTACTTTATTCACCTAAAATTGAGCAGATGTTAGCTCATTYTGGAGTTAAGCTAGCATTGAGTATTTACAGAACTATTCATATTTCACAAATTACAGGAAATTAAACTCTTTTTATATGGCAGCATTAATTGCACCACCATTACTTTGATTTTTGGTGAGTTCCTYAAAGGTTTAAACTTCAAAAAGATTCAATGTATTGTTTAAATTCAACAGTATCATCAGTCATTATGTTTTTAATCAYGCCATATAATGTGTACTGCAGCACAGGTGTGGAAAAACAGCAAGGTGTAGTTATCTCATGATTTTTTTGTCATGTGTTTTGAAGACTGCAAAAACAAAGAAAATTGCTGTTAAAAATAAATTCCATTGAACTGGTTTATATGAAGACATTGCTTCTTTTTCACTCATTTCAAATCATGAGAAGAACCAGGCAACGCAAACTGACCATCACATTATATCTGATAGAACGTTATTTATAGTGCTGAAATATGTATTATATAAACGTAGGACTTTCAAGGAAAGCAAAAYTGTCAAACAAGCAAACATGTATCTTGCAGTTCTGAAGAACACATTTGTTGTCTTTGTCTAAATGTCTTTTCATCTCATGATCAACAGCTGATACTTGTGAAGAAGATAGGGTTTTGATAGGTCGTATTTGCAGCACAAAGTGGTTATCTAGATCTAATAAGACATCCACATAAACCTTGGAGAATTAATAGRAAGGAACCTGAATGCTTTCAATTCTCAAAAGTATTTTCCTCTATAACAGAAATTTATGAAAAAAAAATTGTCTTTTAATATTTCATTTTCCTGTTCATATACTTTACTAATATAAAATGGTTTTCCTTGTAGACAGAAATTAGCTAAAACATTGGACATAAATTTAGTGTAAAAGATACTGGATGATACAGCAAAATGCGATGTTCAAACTTCAGTAAATTAATGGCAAAATTTCAAATTTCTGGCATCATGTGACTAAATATCAGTTTTTAAACTACTGTAATGTCTAGGGAGTAGTACAGGTTATAATTYATTTGATTTAGAGGTGCATTTAATTCATGCTGTATATGAACCTTAATGAATCTTGAACCTGCTGTCAGATATTCATGATCAGTGACATTTTGACCCTTCTATTCAACTTTGCATCATATTTTCTGAAGCAAGTAGCTGATGCTACTCATGGAAAATTTAGAAAATGTCATAAAAAGAGATATTGATCAATTACTGCATAATTAATGCAAAAAAGATGTCTACATAAAAAGAAAAGCAAAAAGCAAGGCCTTTTTAAAAAGAAGCAAGAAACTGAAACTCATTTTAGGATCTTAAGTTATCTCTGAACAAAAAGAGGGAAGTACTGATACCATGGCGGCACAGATAAATTTTCTGCTTTGCATATTAATTTTTAGGTTGTATGARTCAAATATACACTGAGAGAGCAACTTTGAAAAACAGAGGAAATATTGGCAAGGAGTTTTTCACCAACTTGGCTGAAGTGAACCTATCCACAATGCCTCATCCTACCTGAGTGTGTAACCTTGAAATTTTTTCAAACTGTCTCCTTAGCTTTTCCAAAAGGGGATTGCGAGCTGCAGCTAGGGTTGCAGGAAATGTCACCTGCCTTTCTGAAAGACTAGCAATCAATCAGATAGAGCATTTTGTTCAGCTAAAAAACCCCAAAACATGAATTTACCATAGCTCATTCTTTATTTATAAAGAGTAAATAATGCATAATTATAATGCAACTAATTTATTTTCATTTCTGCTGGTTTACCTTGTAAGAAAAGGGAATGTAATGAAATGCCTTTCTGTTTGTGCTCACAAAGGGGCACGAATTCTAGCTAGAGGAAATGAAACTAAGTGATGAGATTGTGTGCAGTTYACTGTAGCAGGGATTGTAGCTCATATAGGAGCTTTTAAAAGATATTAAGGTTTCAGATATTTCTCTAGCCATTTTTCTCCAAAACAATAATAAAAACCCAGTAAGAAAGCAGAAGAAGGAAAAATTATCATTCTCAGATCCCATATTAATTCTCTGTATTTTAAACAAGTAGAAGCAAGCCTATGAAATGAGCATAGTGGGGATGCTTTGTGTCTGCTTATTTGCTCTTCTCCTGTTTTAATCATCTCTCAAGAGACACAAGCAATAAATACCGTCTGTGATGAGAACATTTTATCACACCATTGAAAGAAAGTTATCTCCCCTGGGATAGTCCTTGCCTTGTGGGTATTTATGAGTATGGTGATAATGTCACTTCCAGCAAAATTACAATTAATTATGTATCATTGTTTGCTATTCTAAAAAGACCAGGGAGACTAAGATTTACAGGATTATATATTTGCAAAGGCAGTTTTCTCTGCCTCCTCTAACATTAACATTCAGKGAATGCTATGATGTCACAAACCATAAGCACAATAAAATTTACAGGTCAGAAAAAATACACTTTATGCTTTGCTACTAATGTAAAATGTGCACCTGAACTTTTCCATTTAGAAAAACATCCTTATTTAGAAAAGCTAGCCCAGCAAGTGCCTTAGTTTTGCAGAACACCATGAGGCTAATGCTCATGCTAACAGGGTTGCCTGAGTTGGAGACAGCACTCAGCTTCAGTGTAATAGACCAGGAGCATTCCATATTGACTTGYCCTTTCTTTTAATAGATTTACTACAAAGACTAGCAGAATTGGAGAGCAGTATTTGTTGGAAATTCTTCTGCTTTTTTCTTCCTTTCAATGTTTTAAATATTTGATTTAAAACTTGTGAAAGTCAATGGGAACATACAGTGGATAAGTTATCAAGCAAGGCTTGTAAATGTTAAATACCTTGGACTCCTACAGTGTTCAGTCATCATCAGTTCCTCTGAAAAGTACTAAGATTGATCCAGGCATGATCTCTGAGTAGTATCAGACCCACTGTTTGTAAGTATAAATGCAAGCACCTACTAACACCCCCTGGTTTATGTACAAACACTCCAGCATACATCGGTGCACCCCTGGTAGTTTGCACACACGCATGGATAGCAGCTCTAATCTGTGAGATGGAACTCCCCAGCTTGGGGAACGGCCAAGTCGGGAGCCCTGCTCGAAGGCTGGGAGCATTCCCAGGGTGCGCAGTTTGCGCACACGCAGGGATAGCTGCTCTACTCCGTGAGATGGAACTCCCCAGTTTGGGGAATGGCCAAGTCGGGAGCCCGGCTGGAGCATTCCCAGCGTGCCTCACAAGCCTCGGCGCTCCCCAGCACGCTTTCATCTTCCTTCGCCTCAGGCTCCAGATGTGGGAGGCAGCAAGGTGACGGGAGTTCAAAGCAGCAACCCATGAAACAAGCTCATCCAGCCTCTTCCAGCGGGGAGGCTCCTCCTGGCAGTGAGGCCCGTTCCCTGTGTGCAGAGCGCGGTGCTGGGCCAGGTGCAGCTGGCGGCTGACTGCGGGCCCTGCCGACAGGCCGCGTCTGGCACCGGAGCCCTGCAAGCACTGCGGGATCAAAGCAGSCGGGGTGCGGCCGCTCCTGGCTCCCGGCCCCGTCTGCTGCAGCTGCCTGCTGCCGTAAGGCAAAAGGGCTGTGCAGATCAGAGCTGTGCTTGCTTTRGGGAAAATAGGAGCCTTCAGTGCCCTTGCGCTCGGCATCCCGTGCACAGCAGGGGGAAAGGACCGGGAATAGACGGGAGGCAACATAAGGGCGAGAGTTGTAGACCTGGGATGTGGGCMGTGTCAGAGGATGACCTGAGGGAGCTGCAGCCCTGCGCCTCTCCTGGCATGGTGGAGTGAGAAGCACACTGCAAGGTGGCATGAAACTCTCTGGATTTGGATATCCAGCCGATCTAGGTATTAGAGATGGGAAATGCTCAGAAGAGTTTTGGAAATCTGAGCCAAATACCTGATCTCTACTCGAATGATACTTTATCATCCAGAGTGGAGCACAAATCACTCCTGCTGTTTCCTTGCTGGAACGTATTGCATTACTTTAGCCCCTTATGTTTCGGTAAACATAAACTACTCTTGTGTAAAAAGTAAGGTAAATCTCAGGAAGTTTTATCTTTTTCAGGTAAGAAAGTTCAATATTTGCTGTCAACAGAAGAAATGGATTTTGCAGTCTTTTGGAACTCCAGTTTCTCCAAAACACACAGCTTGCAAAGACCAGCATTGAATATTCTGAAACTTTAAAAATGTGGAATTAAAGTTTTTTTCTAACGAAGATGGCATAAGTGGAAATTTATTTATTTATTTTTACTTTTTCAGTCTATCCAGAAACCCTCTGTACACYATGACAACATAACGTTACATTCATAACAACAGTGAGCATTTGAAAAAGAAATGAGATTTTAGTCAAAGAAATAAAAAAGATAACACTGAACACTGATGGAAAAATTATTTAATAATTTCAGAAATTTCCATTAAAAACAGCATCAAATTTACACATGTATCCTCTCTGGATGYAAAAACTCTAAACAATTTTAGAAAAAGGAAGCTAAAAACAATCTCATACAGYGTTCAAAAGCAAAAAAACCACCCCAGGTCTCATAAAAAAATAAATAAATACAACTTTTGCAGTGTTAAAGCAGACAGAAGGCTTATATATCAGAGTGAAAAGGTGAAGACATTTGGAATTGGGCCTATTCTCAGGCAATATGTATTCCTATTTTTTCTCTTTCTCTCTCATTGTCTATTTTTTTTTTAATGCTATTACTTTGAAACTCTCCTGGCATTTTACAAGCAATAAAAAAGGCAAACAGTGTTCTTTTCTATAAATTGCTCCTGTCTAGCCCTCTGTGTTCTTGCTTAAATGGRATATGTAACTACTTCCATTCTGCTTTTTTGAGTTTGATAATTGTTACATTTGCAGGCAAATAAAGTCACCGAAATTTCCATAAAGGCAAAGAACTGGTGTTACACAAAGAATGCTTCCGACATTTTCCTTTCATTTCATGTTTTATCCTTTTACCATTTAGAAAACATTAAACTCCCAAACTGAACAAAAAGCTATATGGACCTTCCTCTGATTTTGATAAGATCAGTAATATGTTCTTCTTTAATTAATCACAGCAATCACGTAATATTGAGGCTAGTGATCTTTTCTTTAGATAGTATCCTGACCTATTTTACAAATCAATATCTAAGTTATGAACCAATCCCATTGGTAATAATCTTTCTGTCTTTTAACAACAAAAAGTAGACTGACCTAAAGATATCCAAACTCATTATTTTTCAAGAAAAATGTTTGAAAGTGTTCTTTATAATTTGAACTAGGCAGTGTAAATGCTTGCTTTCTGTGGGCAATGTGGTAATGATAGTTTTCCAAAGGAGTCMTTTTAAGCTCCAGGACAACTTGTCTCAGGAGAAAACATTCAGTTCTCTGACATCACAGCTTTCCTAGTTAGGTAACTCCAAAGAATGTATCTTTCTCTCCACCCAACGGGCTCTTAAACAAGCAAATATCTAGGCTGATCACTTGCCCCTTGTACCAGGTTGCTTTTCACCAGCTCTGTGTTTCTGGCGGTAACACACCTAGCCAGCTTCTTGGCACCCTTGCCTCCCCTCCTAAAAAAGCAAACATTTTTCCATTTTATTCCCCTGAAACAAAACTTCATTTAAAAATGTGTCATACTTTCTGCGTTTTCATCTTTTGCCTTTCTGCAAACACCAGTTACAAGTAAAAGTGGAAGTAGAAATTTTATGCAGAGTGTTCCCACGTTTGTAGAGCTCCAGTAAATATGCTGCTGTCACCTAACAATTTTATTTTTTCCACTTTTTGTATTAGAATGTCAGTAAGTGGAAAATAGTATACTCCAGCTATCCTTGAAATAAATGTTCAAGAAATCCCTCATGAAGCTGACTTAATTCTATCTCCATGAAAATAACTCAGAAAAGAAGTTTGCGGCAATAAAGTACTGATATTCAGGTGGGCTTGCAGGTCTGAACTCTGCTCCTGAAGGGGTTTTCCAGAGCAGAGAGTTCATTTGGGCTCAGCTTCAGAAAAGCATTTAAGGGGTGCTGAAGCACATCAGTAAGTGACAAATGCCTAAACACAGAAGTAAATGTGAAAACATTTAATATATATTTAAAATGAAATCTGTTATACTTAACTATAAGGGGTTTACAGTTAAAACTGTAAGGATCTTAGACGATTCAGTCCTTCACTACCTAGCTAGCTTCTGAGTTTGATCAGTTGCTGAATCAAAAACTCCACACTTTGTCAAATCAAATGGATTTGTGGCTATGTCTGTACTTTATCAAAGAAACAAATTAGAAATTTAATATTTAAAGGAATCTCTGAGCAACTGTCATTGCTTACTTTGGTAACCTCTTGCAAGAACAAGGAATGTTCTTCTTGTACCAAAAAATCATTCTATAAAAAAATTTATCATACTGTTTCCATATTTTTTTATTTTTTTAATCCCATGAAAAATAAAAAAAAAATTAAAAACTAGACAAAAATAAAGAATAAAAACTTTACCTTCCCACTTTCCCACTTTAACATAGAGATGCAACTATTCAGCATCTGACCAACATAGTAYGCAATTACAATAAAATAAGATACACCCATACCTTGCAGCTGTATGTAATTCATGCAAGGATGCAGTCTGAAAGGATGTAGAAGCAGGTGAAAAGAGAGGAGGAGAAAAATGGTCTAGATGAGATGAATTTGGTATCTGTCCTCAGCTGGTTGAAAATATATAAATTAGATTATTTTAAACTCTTTTAATTATACAATGTGTACTTACACCTGCAAGCCTCAAAATATTCTATAATTTAAATTAACATACATTTATGTATATGGACCTAAAATACAATTAAAAATATATTCTAAATAATTGTAGTTCAGAATGCTTTCTAAATTAAGATCTCTGCTCCTGCTCTTCCTTTCAAATACTTGTAGTCTGTCAGGATCTGGTTTTGTGAGCAACCCCCCATCATTACAGAACAATTGCTTGATTACTTTAAATGCTTCATTACTTTCTAAGTGTTTTAGACCTTATTATCTTTCTACTAATTTAGAATGTAAAACCTAACTCAAATGACATTGACATTAAATTCCGTGAGTGGGTATTTCAACAAAATTTGAATTTTAGCTCCTATAAAAGACTTTTTATATTTTAATATCTTTTTGGGACTTTTTAATGTCAGTGCTTCTGGAAAAGTTGACCTCTAAAATGACAGGGTATTTATAACTTTTTTAGAAACAGAAATAATTCCAAGAAATTTTCCTTCTCTTACATTCCCTTTCACCAACCCCTCTTACAGCCTAACTCTGTAGTAGCAAAGGTTTAATTTGTTAATTCCTCAGCATTTACTAATGCTCAAGACAGCCCAAAATGTACAAACACAGGAAAATATTACATTTCCTGCCTAAACCAGTGTATGGTTTGAATACAAGATTTTATGAGGGCAGGCTATCAAGAACAAGGGAAATAATTTAGGAATACTGTTTACATTATCAGCAGGAGGTCAAATTTATTAAATATGTCATGATTTTAAGAAGAAATTTGAGAAAAGGGAGGGAGATAAAGTTATGCATGTATTTATATACTGTATCTCTATGGGGATCAGCATAACAAAGCAAAAAATTTCTTTGAAAATCTGGGAGATGTTTAAGAGTGATTGAAACCTCAAGTTAATCAAAAATAAGTCAGCCTTTACAAGTTGGATGAGAAGAAGTAGTTAAGATAGCTGTAAGAATCACTGAGACTGATTTTGAGTAGTTTTATGCTCTAAGTGCCAAAAGAGCAGAAGCCACTGGATAGATGTTCACACACTAATAAAATGGTCAGAACAATATATTATGAAAATAATTGCAGCAGCTTCCTGCAAAGCCTACAGAGTTCTCCCTTTCATGGGGGAGTATCAGCACAGGCCTGAGAGACTGTGTTATATCATAGCCCTTGAATTAATCTAGCCTTAAGAATTGATTAATACATCAGACTTCAGAGAGTGATAATACTTTGGTGAGTGTATGATATCTAATTAAACAGTATGTGTTATAACACCACTTCTGTCATCCCAATGTTGAAAGTTAATTTCTGTGCGTGCTGTTTCTTTCAGGTATCATTTAGTAAGACACAACCTGCTTGGCACAGAGTGGATCTGTTTTATGAATGTGTTAAGGTGAGTAGATCTTAACCACATTATTGTACAATGCTGGCCAGAAAGGGTATCTTACTCCTCCCAGCTTCAGCTGTTTCATCCTTACCAGAAGTGTATGATCAGGATTTATCTTCAATTGTGAGTTAATATAGAAAAAAAAAAATCTTACATGTTTCTTACTCCCAGACTTTTTAGCAGGGTTCCTTGTTGGTTGATAAGTAAAGGTTAACTTCCAAAATAGGGAATAAAAAATGTTGAATTCTTTTATAAACAAAAACACTTGCTTTACACATAAYATTTGCAGTTTTCACTTCAAATTTTATGAATCTGGAAAATGTCCTTGACACAGAAAACAATTAATATGGACCTTTGTATTTGGAAATATCTAACCAACTTCTTCTGTCATGTAGAATCTGCTGGGAGCATGTTCTTGGAGTTTAGCGTCAAATTTATATGAAAGAGGCAGTTCACATTGCTCAGGAGTATTATTTTGAACTGCTTGGGTGCTCCGAGTCTAATTCTGTCAGGCATATTTGCAATACAGGAAGACAGACCTGATAAAATGAGTGCAGACTTTTCTAAGCTACACATATCCAGCTACTCATATTCCTTAATCTCAGCTTCCACAAAGTTTTTACGAAGTTTGAAAACTTTAGGGAGAGAAGGTGACTTTGAACTGGAAAATGAAGGCCTGAAATGTGTTCCTATGGTCTATATCAATTTGATCCCGCAAAATAAATGTCCTAAGATTATGTGCTGAATATGTCCTGTGGCTGATGGTGAAGTATGGATCTGAAAACACTTTTGGCCTCCACAGCTTCCTTCTCTGAGACTCCTTGTGTATCTATAGACCTGTGACATTTAGTCCTGTTCTGAACGTGGATATATGTTTGGGGTTTTCTAGTTTGAGTTTCAAGGAATAGTCAGATCTTGAACATACTTGTGTCAATACATATTTTTATTTTAAATTTTAATTATGCCAATAATCATTGGGGCTACATTCTTGGTGGCTTAATAGACTACCTTTCTTTCCCTTCCAGAAAGAAAAGATGTATTGCAAATTATCTGTGACTGATGCAGTTTTTCAAGTCTACTGTTTTTGCTTCTGTTCTTTCCAAACCAATGGGATAAGAAAGAGGCATCATAATTTCCTTCTATCTCCGTGACCTTTTCTTTTCTGTCAAGATATTGTCCCAATTGCTTTTATTTCTTATGGGATGTTAAACAATTTGTCAAGTCTCAAAGGTTTAGAATATAAACAGAGACTTCATGGTTTTTTCTGGATTTTTCTAGTAAATGACAAATCTGGTTAATATATTTAAGTGCAGCGTATAGTTCATCATGCAAGGCTATAAAATTATAAAAAGGGAGTTGGAAGAATTCACCAAACCATTTATGTTATATAGGCTTTTCAAGCTTTTCAAAGATGTTGWCTGTGCTCTGTACAGGAGTGCCCCAAAAGGCCCAGTAGATCTTTCACTGTAATTAACACAAAGTGTGCAGGCTTGTCAGACAGGAGTCAGGGGAATTCTCTGAAAAGCTAAAGCATCATTCAGGAGACAAATGTGCCTTGGGAAAATGAAGACACTAAGGATGCCACAGTAGGTGCGGTACGTGACCCTTGCAGTTTCTGTAGTAATGTATGGTGGTAAAATATAGCATACACACAGCATTTCAGGTAGTAACAGAGAAATAGATATATTTCCAGAGAAATTGGAATATATAACCTGTCTTTAGAGCAGGACTGCTGTAGCAAGTTCCTTCATGACCAAAAGATAAACAGACAGCTGGTTCTATATTTTGCATATCTGTAAAGGAAGCTAAGACTGATTGAGCTGCATTTCAGTCAGCTAGCTACAGCTAAGAGATTATTTCAAAAGATCATACGATATTTCTAGGGACTTTTAGTACTGATATTGCATATTGAAATTGTGAGATTTTGAAACTCCCTTGGGAACATAGTCACTAAAACACCTTGGGCAGATTTGGAGTAAACTAGAAACAAGAGAGATGAGGACCCATATGTGGAAAAATAATTAAATTTCTATAGTCATCTACTAAATAAACAAGATAGTATACATGATTCACTAGGAAAAAAAAAATCTTGAAATATACCTAAAGTAAAACCAYCTGAATTTGATGATATTATTTGCAGACAATTTTTTAGAAATCTAGAAGTGTGGCCTGCAAGTAATGAAGATTTAGATGCATCAAAGCCCATGGGAAAAATGAAAATAAACTTGGATAAGGACTTATTTTCGCAATCAGTTAAAGATTGAAGATATTGCTATACAGGCTGTATAAATGCCAAAGATGATTTTATCACAATTAAATACTCCTGTACACAAAATACAAGAAGACTTGTCTCTCACCAACTTGACGCTTAAGAGAGTTTCATTCTCATGGAAAAATACCTGCTGAATAACACCAGAACTCTTCAACAAAGCTCCTATTGGACTTAATGAAATAAACAAACAAGAACCATACAAATAAAAGCTTACAAAACTCAAGACCAAACCAACCAATAACATTAACAAAAATAAATCTCAAACAAACAAACAAACCAAAACAAAACCCAAAACACCAAAAAAAAACCCCCCAAAAAACCAAACCCAAACCCAAATTACTAAGAAGAACTTCAGAGAATTATTAATAGACTGTGGTGGCATCAGACATCAAATACTCCCATTCARCAGCTTCAACAACATAAGAGCATAGAAAATGTAGCTGCATATGTTCAAGTATTTAGATAATATTAACAAGATGCAGTATGTACAAAAAGTTCTATTTCTAGATCTGACATCTTGTACTTGAGTCGTCCACATATTGCCAGCATCCATCTCTGCAGAGAGAAAAGTGARATGTTTAATCACTGTGTTTTGGGCTGTCATTTCTTAATTTTGGTAGTTCCTGAAAGAAACTGGGGTACTGAGAAAAAAAAAATATTCCATTTCCCTTATTTAAAATACTTTGGAAGAGAAAAAGACATTATATTTTATTAATCCCGCTGGATTAGAAAAAAAGTTGCAAAAGCAACACATTTTATTGGTCCTAAGTTAGAATTTCATTCATTACCCTAAGAGTATGGATCAGCAAATCACAATGGCTTCTATTCAAAAGCAAAGTTATAATTTACTTTTCAGCATGAAAGGTTACTCAAAATATCAGAATAGAGAAAGAATATTATTTAAATTCATAGTTTTGAATGTCTTCGTTCCAGCGTAAGTCTGTATTGGTCTCCTAAGACTAAGATCTTAGGTGCTTTGATGTGAGCAATTTCATAATGCATATTCTTCTGATCTCCCTTTCTTGTGCTGACCAAGCTTCCCTGACTTGTCCTTTCTTTCCTCAATGTCCTGCAATCTCTTCATCTTGCCAATATTCTTACTCCTAAATATAACTCCTTATCTTTACCTATGTTTCCTTCAAGAGTACAATGAATACATCTATTCATGCTTAAGATTTTCCCCTCAGTATCTGACTCACTAATGCACTTCCCCTGTTACTTTCCCTTCTCTATTCTCTTCATGGTAATTGCTATAGCTTTTATTTTCTGAAYATTTTTTTCTTTTTCTTTTTGTACATCTATTGCTTGTTCTGTCTGTCACTCTCAAGAATGTAAGAATAGCTGTACTAGATGATGATAAAGATTCACTTAAATTAGTGCTGAACAGAGGATGCTTTAAATATACGGTGTTTGTTCCCATGATAATCTCCCAAATTCGATATATCTCACAGCTCGAGGTGATGTGTGGTTCTCGCTAAACCAGGTTCTCTGGTGGATGATTTTCTGTAAACCAGAAGCTGTCTTTTTGCAGAAAGACTGCAGCAGAAATGAAAAATTGTCCATAATCAAATTGGTTTGGGCCTTCTTGGGGGAGGGGAAAATGCTTTGAGAATACTATATTCTTCAGCCAGTTTTGACACTCAGTACTGTAAACATGTAAGTGTGACATGTTAAATTAAAATTGCTCTAATTCGTGTATTATGCTATGGTATAATATCATATGCCATAATGCTATGGTATTATCTTCCCATAACCCAGCTAACACGAAATTTCTACTTAAAATAAGAGAAAAGTTCTTAGACTGGAATCAAGAAAAGGGAAGATAGAAAATCTGATGCCTTTTCTCTACAATTGCTTAGGTATAATCTTTTAAACCTGTCAAGTGGTTTGAAATGTAAGTCCATGAATATGAAAAGTTGCTTTATTATCTCTTCTGTGCAATGAAAATGGTATTTTTCAAAGTTCTATCTCAAGAGTTTTTAAGGTCAGATTCACTTATAATTTTGGCAACCTTCTTCCAAATGGTGAGGTTAAATTAAAACACACACTCTACAAGCAGAAAAAAACCCAAGTAATAAAAATAATTTACAGTCCAGAAACATGTTTTCTTATCATTCCATTCAGGAAGTTATGAAGACTTCCCAAATTTCTGGCTGAAACATTTTATATTTGGCTTAATTTTATAGTGGTCTTTTGGCAAAAGTTTTCAGACTTGTATCATAACCACTATTATTAAGCTATGCATACTTAGTAAAGCCAACCAAACAGTGGTGAATGCACCTATTGAACTGCCAAATGGTATTGCTGGTATGTTATTATTATGATGGTCCTGATTTCAGCTGAGATAGAATTGATTTCCTTCCTAGTTGCTGGAATAGTTCTGTGGTTTGGATTTAGTATGAGGTTATTGCTAATAACATGCTGATGTCTTTCTTCTTCCTGCATAGTGTTTGCCCTAAGCGAAGGATTTTCAGTGTCCCGTGCTCTGCCAGCCAGGAAGTGCAAAAGAAGCTGGAGGGAGCATGACCAGGACAGGTGACCAAAGGGATATTCCACACCACAGAACATCAGGCCCAGTATATAAATGGTAGCAGAGTGGTTTCTCAGCAAGCCGTGAGCAGTTGTACTGTGCATTACTGTTTTATTAACTTGACATTGATGTCTCTCTTATTTGTTATCTTTCTTTTTGCTAGTAGTAGTAGTAGTAGTAGTAGAAGAAATATTTTACTTTATTTCGGTTATTAAACTGAAATGCTGTTAAACCCTGGATTTGACCTTTTTCTGATTCTCCTTCCCATCCTAGATTTTGGGGGGATGGAGGGGCTGGGGAGAGAGCAGCCATGTGTTGCTTTGTTGCTAGCTGTGGTTAAGCTATGACAGAGGTCTTCAACAGCTGAGACTGCAGACAGTGTAATTTCTTAAAACTTAAATTATATATAAAATCAGAAAAAATCTCTGCTCAAAACAGATCTAGGGCCCTGATTTATCAGTCAAATTTCAAACTCATATAGCCTTTAGGCATTTGTATTCTGCTTTCCACAAACAGATTGAAGGCATTCACAGATCTCAGAAAAACACCAAAGGGGCATAAGCAGATGAATGAGACAAGTCTCTGTGCTAGCTTCTTTCACTCAGCCTGTATGAAAAATATGAGGACTCTTAGTTCTCTGTTATTACCTGTTTTGTTACCTGGGATCATTTTATATTTATGCATGGACAGGAGTGCATACCTAGAAATGAGAGCAGCTGGCATCAGTTAATATCCACAGTCCTGTACCTGAGGGTAATTTCGTAGTCTACCTCTTTCTTACTCATATCAGAAAAATGTCCTTGAGTTCCTGAAGACACAGAACCAAGACTRTCTTTCAATACTTCTCCCAATTTTTTATTTTAGGACTACATACCAAACTGCTGAAGACAGAGAATTTTAAAAAACGGAAAAAGTAATTAGTGCTTTTCATCAACACCACTCAGATTCAACACTCTGCTCTTTTCCTCATCATGATTTTAAGCCTACTTGAGAAAGTAGGCTATCTGCCACAGACTACAGGATGTAACAAGTAGCACTGTGGTTGAAAATAGAAAATTACCRTCATGACCATGTAATTCTTTATGTATTGGCATCTGCTAGTGTAGTTAGATGAGCTCATCTCAAACTGATAGCTGTACATGGTCATGAATCTTCTCAGAAATATGATTGATGGAAATGTAATATACACATAGCTATGCCTGTGAGTACACTGCCAAACACACCTGAGGAGTCGCAAAAATAACAGTACAGTGCCATGCTTTTGGGAGTGAGGTTGGTTTTGCTTGACAGAATGGTGATGGATACATAAAAAAATTCTTCATAATCTGGAATAAAATTGAAAGCATATCAGAGCTATCTCTGCTGATTTGGAGGTTTTTTACTCAAAGCTTGGTTTTCATCCAGTTATGGGCTCACTGACAGTCAGGAGAGCAGGCCCTTGCTCAGACYGTTGCCCCAGTAGGAGCTTCTATGGCGTTTCTGGAGAAGCATGTATTCTCAGCATATTTTTACTGTCAACAGAAGTGAGAAAGAAAAGGCAAAATTGATTCCCTTTGTTATTAGGTGGTGTTTAGTAGCTTATTTGCAGAAATTTTCAGCTCCTAAAAGTAAGACCATTTCATACTCCAGTGTACACAGTTGCTGACTTACAATGAAGGTTTGTGTCTCTGAATGCAAAGCGAGCTGCACAGGGGTGCTCTAGACATAAAGAACTGAGAGCAGAAACAGTACTCAGTGCCCTCATTAAAGTACTGGGTATCTACCCAATTAAGCTGGGCTAAACAAAGCCTTCTCAAAGTCCTTTCTGTTCAGAAAGCATAAAAGAAGCATAAATTTTTTAGCTATGATATTAGGATGATAAAATTGAATAATCTGAATCAAACATAGATGTTTTCTAATTTAAGTGTTTGTTTCCCTTCTTTTCACTTAATGTTAAATGTTCTCAAGTCTTAATCAGTATGACAGAATTTTTAAACTATTTCCTTTAAAAAAATTGATAAAGTATTAATAGTGAACCTATTTGAATCTTGGGTGCTGCTTGTGTATCTTTGAGTAACCATTAGCCTTTAATATAGAAGTAAGCTCAAGAGAAAGAGCTGAGAAGGAACTCTATCCCAAAACAGTTATATAGATTTTTAGGCTGAAAGGGCAGTATGAACCACTGGCAAAAAATAAATGTTATGTTTCTCTCCGTCTCTTTGTGCACAGTAGCCTATTCTCAGATTGTTGGTGCCAGCAGTCAGCTTGAGGTTGGAGAACTGGAAGCATGTCAGGGAACACACTCAAGTTCAGAGGCTCTGCCAGCTCAGCCCGGCCCAGTGCCACCCTCAAGCTGGTGACAAGCATTTCTAAATCCAGACATTGGCTTCAGTTTAGCCTGAGCATGTAATGCTATCACCACAAAAGGGAGCCAACATGTATCTCCCTGTTTCCTATAGCAAAGAGAAGGGTGAAGAGGCAGAAGTATTAGCTTTGGTACAAATATTCTAAATGGGAGGATTTTTGTTCAGGCTTAAAGGAACATTGAGGTGTGCCTTTTTTGCGTGCCTGTTTTCTTTTTAAAATGGGACTTCTAAAATATTTGTTTATGTAGCCTTATCTCTTTTCTCTGTTACAGCAGTTTCCTGGTGTGTTAAGGAAAAGAATCACTTCAGCTTCTAACCAAATCGTTCCACTTATCTGGGGACTGTTTTGCTGCCTAAGGGCGGCTGTATTGGTCACCTGCAGTTCAAAAATCTTTCCAGTATATGTGATGATCTCAAACACCAAATTAAACAGCAGTACTGCCCTTTAAAGAACATTCACTATTTCAACAGTATGAATGCACAGATGAATACATATACTTTTCAATAAAATTCTTCCTCTACTGGCAGCAAAAACCCTTTCTTGCACTTAAACTTGATTTGTTTTATTGCTTGTTAGCTTAGTTTATAGAAGATTCTACAGCATTTTTATTGCCTCATGGGTTTATTGCATTTTTTAATTGTGATATAATGTGCCAAATCCCTTGGCAAGGAGGAACTATATTATAGTTTTATAATGCTTTTTTTTATTTTTTGAGGGGCAAAGGCTGGGAGGAAAGAAAGTCTATGCCCCAGGGTAAAAACTGGTGACCTATTTGGTTCAGCAATATAAGACTGAGGAATCTGAGCTCTATATTTTTGTCTGAACATCTCTTTTTTCTTCTGAATTGGGAAAGTTTACAATCAAACTTTTATAAACAATAGTCCTCTAAGCTGTACATGGAAGAGAGTCTTTGTTGTGAATCAGAAAACCCTCTCACTTAAAGGCCTGTAGGAATACATAGGTAGTCTTTGCAATTTCATTTTTAATTGCTGCAGATAGCTCAGATATGCTCCTCTGATTTTCCATGCTGCACTTCTAAAGTTAGGAGATACCATACAAAGAGGTTGTGACTAAGATTGAGATAAAATCTTGGATTTCTAGAGTAAGACTAGCCTCTCTCTATGAATCATAGAATCATAGAATGTGCTGAGTTGGATGGGAGCCATCAGGAACATTGAGGCCAACTCCTGGCCCTGCAGAGGACTGTCCCAAGAATGACACCATGTGACAGAGAGTGTTGATCAAATGCTTTTTTTGAACTCTGTCAGGTTTGATGCTGAGACCACTTGCTTGGGGAGCCTGTTCCAAAGTCCAGCCTCCTCAGGTGAAAAACTTTCCAGACATCTAACATCTAACATCTAACATCTATCCCAATGCAGCTTCATACCATTTCCTCGAGTCCTGTCACTGGTCACCAGAGTGAAGACATATGAACCTTCCCCTCTTCTTGCCCTCAAAAGAATGTTGAAGCTTGCAATGAGTTCTCCCCTCAGTCTCCTCTTCTGCAGGCTGAACAGAACAAGCGACCTCAGCTGCTCCTCATACATCTTCCCCTCAAGGGCCTTCGCCATCCCTGTGGCTCTCCCTTGGACACTCTAATAGCTTTATATCTGTCTTATATTGTGATGCCCAAAACTACCTCCAGAACTTGAAGTGAGGCCACTCTAGTGTAGAGTAGAGCAGGACAATCCCCTCCCTTGCCCAGCTGGCCATGCTGTGCCTGATGCACCCCAGGACAGGGTTGGCTCTCCTGACTGCAAGGGCACTGCTGACTCGTGTTCAACTTGCCATCGGCTGGGACCTTTTCCCAGCTCTGCTATCCAGCATTCTCATTCCCCAATCTATACACACAACCAGAGGTGCCCCACCCATGTACAGAATGTGGCACTTGCCCTTGCTAAACTTCATGTGGTTGGTGATTGCCCAGACCTCTAATTTGTCGAGGTGTCTCTGAGTGGCCTCTCTACCTTTCAGAAAATTGATAGCTCCTCCCAATGTAGTGTTGTCACTAAACTTAGTATTCCTTTGAGTCSTGTGTCCAAGTCATTAATGAAGATGCTGAAGACAGCTGGGCCAAGGATGAAACCTTGTGGGACCCCATTAGTGGCTGGACACCAGCCTGATGTCCTGTGCCTGACCTGTGAGCCAGTTGTTTACCCACCACGTAGTACAATTATCCAGATGTATGCTGGATATTTTGTTCCAGAAGGACACTTTGTACAATTATATCAAAAGCTTTGCTGAACTCCAAAAATATTACATCAGTTATCTTCCCTTGATCTACTGGTGCATTACCTTGTCGTAAAAGGAAATCAGTTTTGATAAGCAGAACTTTCCCCTTATGAAGCCATGCTGGCTGTGAGTGATGATTACACTGTCCTTCAGGTGTTTTTCAATATTTCCCAGAATAATCTTTTCCATTATTTAACTGGGCATTAAAATAAGACTGACAGGACTCTAGTTTCTGTGTTTCTCCTTCTTGCCCTTCTTGAAAACTGGGAAAACCTTCCCCAGCTTCCAGTCGGCTGGGATGTCTACAGATTCCCAAGATTGTTCAAAAATCATTGGGAGGGGCTTTGCAATGATATCGGCTAGATCCTTGAGGATTTTTGGATGAGTCCCATCAAGCCCCATAGTTTTGCTGGGATTCAGCTGGAGCAGCAGATCCTGCGCAATTTCAGGGTTCATTCATTGTTCATTCCCACAGCCCTGATCCTCCAGCTCACGGCACTGAAGCTCCCTTGGTCCCTCATCTGTGTTGAAGAGAGAGGCAAAGAATGTGTTAAACACCTCTGCTTGGTCCCTGTCCCTSTTTGGGAGGTGACCATCCTCATCCTGTAACAAGCCAATGTTATTTTAAACTGCCTTTTGACATTAAATATATTTGAAAAAATCTTTTTATCTTCAGCTACAGCAATGCAGTCGGAAAAAGTAGGTCAAAAGTCACTGCCATGTCTCCAGTATTCTGCAGTTTAATTTCTGTTGCTTGTTTTGGGTGGAGGGAGGGTTTTGTTGGGTTTTTTTTAACTTAGTGGAAATTGGTTTTTGTCCAAAGCTGTACACATGATAAGTCATTATGTCCTGAATAAAGTAATACTGTTGTTATTTTGATTGTATTCTTCTTATTTCTTTTTTTTCCCAGTTTCTCTTCTCTTCTGTGTTTTGATTTTGTTTCACACKACAACTCATTGTATTCTGAAGACAGTAAGGTATCTAAAGGAATAAACTGTCCTTCTGTAAAGTTTTACTGGCTCATTGTTGGATTATCTGAGGAATACTATTGCTGTAATTACTAAACAACATGGCATATTAAAAAATGGAAATGAAAATACGATTTCCGGATGAACTTTTTCTGTTTCAGACTAGAAGTTGAAATTAAATCTGACGTTGCAAGGTTTACTTTCAATGCTTGTAGAAGTTCATTTGCAGTCAATCAGTATGTCAACTTATCCCACCCCACTGAGCTTCCCAGAGAGACCCTGAGCTTTGAGTAGTGTCATCTCCATCAGCAAGCATCGTGACATGTCAGAGATCCTTAAATAAGAATCTTGAAAGTTTTATACTTTTTATTGCTGCTTGAATGGATCATGCACGAAAAGACATTTAAATGATATTCTGCTCTTAAAAATGTAAACTGTCTTTTGTGTTATGCCAGTACTACTGTACCATGACAGTAGAAAAGAAAAAAAAAGAGTAAAATAAATACATATAGGGTATGTAGAGGGTAATTTAGACAATTAAAAATAGCTATAGTGGCCAAGTCATAAGTGAAGTATTTTACAGCGGAACTCCTATTTGAGGCTACCTGCCGTATACACAGGATACTCCCAGCACTCACCGCCAGTCATTACTGCATTCTAACTAAAACAAGAAAATGTCATAAAATGCTCAACATGCAGTTTCTATAAATTTTTACAAATATGTTCTTATAATTGTAGACATGATTGTCTTAGAGAACCTATAGTTGTTCTTGTTTCTCATGCTCACCTTATGCCACATGGTGGCTAAGTAACTTGTGCCTTTTCCTAATCAGTGGTCAATGGATAACTCATCATTTCCTCAGGATCACTTCTAATTCAGCCTTCATTCTTCAGGACAGTTTTGGCACAGCTATTTTTAGAAGGAAGAAAAAATCACTTGATTACTTCTATTTTGGAAGTGCAACAGCTGTCAGCAGACAGAAACCTCTATTTTTCATCCAGAAGATAAAAGTAGGTCAAGCAGCCCTTTTTCATGCAGACGACATTCAGTAGTTCAGACTGGGGTGAGAGTTTGGCTGACACTTGCCACTCTCAAGGCTTTAAGCRAAAGCCAGTTGAGTTTTGTTGACACTGTTTTCCTCACAGTGCTGTAATTCCTTCTTATTAATGAATGCACTTGTTCTTCCTGCAGCAAAATGTATAATCTAGAAAAACGCTCTGCTGACATATTATCTCTATGATAATGTTCCAAGGGATTTGCATACTGGAGGTATATAACAGTTTGGCATTTCATTCCAGGCTGCCTCACAGCTAAACAGAGTGCTCAAGTTTTGTCACTGAGGTCAGGGTCAATCTACTACCGTGCTTGCTGATCATTTAAAGGGCTCCATTGCATCTGGCTCCCTGAATAGCTGCTTTTTGGCCAGGCCCAGTTTTAGAAGACTCCAATTCTGCATTCAGCAGTTAGTAGGGCTACACTCAAAAGGATCCAGCAGAAGTGGCTTTTTCCTCTCTGCTTTTTGTCCAACTGCTTAGAAAATACAAATAAAGCCAGAATCTCAGACTCATAGAATGGTTAGGGGTAGAAGGGAACTTTGCCTTACTCCAATCCTCCTTCACTGAGTAGGATACCTTCAAGTAGACCAGGCTGCTCAGAGCCCTGTCCAATCTAACCCTGAATGTTTCCAGGGATGGTGCATCTACCACCTCTCTGGGCCACACTTTTAGTGTTTCACCACCCTTATCATAAAAGCTTTCTTCCTTATATGTAATCTAAACCAACCCTCTCTTCGTCTGAAACCATTACCCCTTGTACTATCACAATAATCCCTGCTAAAAGACCTGTACCCACCTTTCTTATATGGCCTCTAAGTACTGAAGGACAGAACTAAAAGTGTGTGTTTCCTAGTGTTGGCAAAACCAGAAATCATTTATCTCTTTCAAGCTCTTTTGGTTTTTTTGGTTCTTGTAATTTCCTTTTTAAAGCAACAGTTAAAAGTCTGGCAATTTCATTTTTTTTTTTTGTGCAAAAATTTGGAAGTGCTTAAATTTAACCCCAAATAAGTTTATTCTAAGGGGAATCTTTTCATTTAAAAAGCTYGATTGTGGGGGAAAAGTTATGAAGTTCTGCTCAATTGTCAAGATCTCAATCTCACATTAGAAATGTGAGATCACAGTTTTGCAGCATCCAAAATAAGCAACTAGTTCAGACTAATGAGTTCCAAAACAAACTAATATTGGTCTTTAACATTATAAATTATTTTTTTAAGGGAATGGATAGATTACATTGCCTTGCCAATACTGTCTACTGTAATCTATAGCTACTCAAAGAACTCTTATACGACACTGTTGTATAAACAAACCAATMATTTTTATTTTGTTCTTTGAAAGTTTTCTTTGAAAAAGAAGAAAGACAGAGCAGTACAAAAGATTCACCTCCTTATATTTATTTGACTGTAGCAAAATATCCAAAGGGAAAAAAAAAAGGGTTTTTTTCACTTGCTTATTTGATACACAAAGAATTTTTTTAAAACAATCTTACATCCATTTGTTGTTGGGACATTTCCAGTCTTCTGTGATGTTGTTGGAAATGGGGAAGTGTAAAATGGAAGCTTCTGTTCTAGCAACTCTATAACTTGACACAGTAATAAAAGCCTTTTACAGGGAATCCATTTGTATTCACTCTGGATTTCAAAATTATTTCCATCCACTGACAGCTCTGGAATAAGTGTACTTGTAAATGCAAGATGTGCAGATGTCAGGAGAGGCTGCCAAGAGTCTGGAAAAGCAACAGAAGCTGGTGTTGTCTGGTTTGATCAGGAAGGGGTTGACAGTCAGACAGTGAAAAGATCCATTTTGTGTGACAAGAAATATTTCCATATATAGAGCATCAATATGTGTGATCCTTATTTTTTCTGAAACTTGAATGCAAGTGTGCCCGTGAGGATTTGTCTGCATATTTAGAATGGAAAAAGACACTGCGGCCTGGAAGATCAGCAAAGAGGATGTCAGGGAGCTGAAATAATAAACACATTGATGCTGGAATTTTTGCTTTGTTTCTTCATTCATATTCCACTTGGTATAAATACAGCGAATTTTTAACTGTGGAAAGTAGCGAGCAGTTTGGAAAGTATTTTATATAGTGGGAAGACATCACTTCATTTCAGCTTGAGGGATGCACTGCAGCCATTAGTTTTGTACTCATTTCAGTTCAAATGCATAAGTACAAGAAGTACCTGCCAATAAATATTTTCATGTACCTTTGTTAAAAAGTTAGTCTGAAAATATATCACTTAAGATACTCAATACCTAGGATTTTTTTGTAGTCTAATGGTGGAGACAAGTGATTTGGAAATTTTAYGAGAATTTTTAGTTTCATTAGTGGTTTACTTTCCAAATTTTGTGATCTGTAGATTTAGGTATTATTCTAGTTGTTCCTGTGTGCAAATCGAGCTGCCTAGAAAACTTGCGAGTTTAAAAAGAGGCCTCTTAGTTGTTTTTTTTACCTCTTAGCTTTTTTCAATGGCATTTAAATTACAGAATTCAGAAAGTAATTAGAACTATATGGTTTTCTGCCCTATTACCTAACATAAGTTAGCCTTGCACAATGATTCTCATTAGTCAGTAAGGGATGGCAACGTGGTCACTGGTGTGCAAAATATCTGAGCAGACCTATGTGTGGTAAACATTTGTGTAGCTGGTGCCACACTGTTCCTTCCATGAGCTCAGATATGGAATCTGTCCCATATCTGAGATATGGAATGAGCTCAGATATGGAATCTGTGCCATATCCCAGAAGAATGGCAAGAGGAAACTGGAAGGAGAAAGGAAGGTGAAGGTGCTGGGAAGAAGACTCCTGCTACTCCTGAATATTTGCAGCTACTGAAGAGGTTCACTGCCCTCAGGTTGAGGAGAAGCTGACTGTGCTGTCCTGCAGTGCATGTGAACGCTGGACCACAAAGGAGCAACGGCTGATAGCAGTGAGTGACTCCCTGCTGCAGAGTCCAGAGGTCCCTGACCTGTTCTAGAGAAAAGTTGGCTGCTTTCCAGGGGCTCAATTTGTGTTCTTCTATAGCAACTGATGAAGCTTAACTAACTCAAAAGTCTTCCTTCAGTAAAAGCCTTATGGTAGTTTTTGTGAGGTTAACTAATAATACAGCTCATTTTTCATGCACTTTGACACAAGATTCCTTACCATGTGACCAAGGCTCTTGCAGTTTGTGCTACTGAGTCATAATTACTTTTGAACTTTTCACTGTAGTTCAGAACAACATTACTTATAAATATAGGCAGCTTAAGTGGTTGAGCCCTGAGGTAAACTAGAGTGACATAAACTTTTCTCACATCTCGCAGATAAATTATGATATTATTCATTACAGGCTCAGACTGTACTACTACTATATTTCCTTATTTTAGGTATTCATATTTTTTTAATTCTTGCTCTTCCTYAGTATGCCTGAATTGCAATTTCAGTCACCAGAAAAGAAATAGAAATATTGAGATATACATTCCTTGTGAATAAACTAGAAAGAAAAATTTGTGATGGGCTGAGAAAGAATGTATGTGTATATAGTTTTAGGACTTCCATGGTTTTATATCATCAGTGTACTCTTTAAAAATTGCCAATGTACAGCTATAGTATACCATTACACTGATCGGTATACTGYTTTTTTATAACACTGTTGAAAAGATTAACTATGTAATATGTAGGATTTTAAAACAAAGGAATGCATAGTATGATCATTTAAATGATTCTTTCCTTTGGTGTTTTGAGGATATGTGTATTTACCAAGTAAAGGAAATAAACATTCATATTTAATATTTTTTTGGTGTAAAAGTGGTATTAAATTATACATGTAACATTAATAATACAACTTTACAGAAGAATAAATATTTTCATTTGAAAACATCCCTGCACCCTGTTTAGTATCTAAATGGGGATTAATAAAAATTCCAGGTTTTTGCCAGCAGCTATTAGATGGAATGACCCACTTACTTGAAACACATCTTCATTTCGTTCTTGCTTGTGTCATCTAAAAAACCAAACAATTTATACAAGAACAGAAAGTGAATAGTTCATGCTTTCTGAAGTCTGATTCATTCCTTCTTGGATAGCAGAAGAAAGAGTGAGAAGTGGGAGACAGAGGCACGGAAAACACTTTCCACCAACCTGGAGCCTTCTTTCTCTTGCTCTGTAAGGGTGAGACTTATAAAACTCAAATTTGAAACAGCGGTTGGTCTAATGGCAGAGTATTACTGTTTCAATGATTATCAAGAAAGCCAATACTGCTGAATTTGAACTTTCTAATGGATTAATTGTAGGTAAGATTCCATAAAAAAACCAAACAAAAACCAAAACATACAAACTAATAAACAACATAAAGGTAGAAGAGTAAAAGCACTGTTTGGAAGATGTACCTTTTGAAATTCTTTATTCATTTTATACGTTCAACAACTCCCTTTCTGGGGTGTCTGAACTGTATATCATTTTGCTCTACTGAAACTATAGCTTGTTGTCCATTTCCCTGGTACAGGAAAGACATTTCAGTATATTCAAGGCTGTTACAAGTAGGTCTTATTATTTTTAATGGAAAAAAATCTTCCGAAGACTTTTATATATGTACATATAAATATATACAGACTTATATTTGAATATGCACATACAAGTCAGTAACTATGTGTACAATTATTTATTTGTAATGTAATGTTAAAGGCACATAAAAGGTCATAGGGTGGTTTAATTGTACTTTTTTGCTGCTTATAAACTTTAGATTGAGGGACTTTTGGCAGCTGAAAAATAGAGAGAGATAAAAGAAGTAGCTGTACTGCTGGCAAGCTACTCGCATTTATCATCATCCTGGGCTGACATTGTGGAGGAAAGTCTCAATACATATTTAATTAAACTTCGTGTTCTTCCTCAAATGAGGGCTTAGGATATAGGGAAACATAAGATGAAATGTGTGCTGCAGCTGAATTTAGCATAATGCATCTGTGACTCTCAGTTTTGGAAGGACTCCAGATCTAAATAACTGGCAGCTGAAAAAAAAGTGGGGTGGGGGGCAGGGAGGATTATCCTGTTTACAAAAAAGCACTTTTATTTTAGTGATGTCAGGAGYTATCTTTTAGTGCTTTTAATTTGGTAGAATTAAAATCAGAAATGAAGCTTTAATTTACCTTAACATAAAACAAATGAATGAAACTAAATTAGAATAATCATAAAATTATAGCAGCAACCAAAAAAGTAAAAGAGAAGTACCACTCTGTGAATGGAAGAGCTCTTTTGTGAACATCAGAAGTAGCACCATATCTCAAATTGAAACAAAGATTATAATAAAAGAGGGAAATTATGTCTGCTTCAGTGTAAATACAAATATCTTGTGACCTATTTTGAATTATCGCAAAAAAAAATCTAGGGAACAGTAATTATGCACTATGTAAATACAAAAAATATCATGTTATGCTCAAGGTAGAGAGTTGCTCTAATATTTTTTCCCTTCAACACCTCGGATTCAAGGCTTACAAAAATCTGCAGAGGTAAAGAAATTGTTTACGTATTTCTTGGCACATATTTTCAAGACATAATTTCAAAATTATTTTTCAAAAATTAGAGTTCTGCATGTGGCCTGCATTACCCAATATCCCGAACAAAAAGTTAAGCCTATTCTCAGCTTGTTAGCATCCACTTCAGTACAAACTGTGAACCTTCCCCTTCCCTTTCCTTTTTGAATATATATTTCCATTTCCAAATAACCCAAAATGCATGATATAAGACAGTTAATGGACTGTTAATGGGCATTTCCTGCCCATCCCCCAGATGGTGAGAGAAGCCAGTGTTTTCTGTAAAGCACTTTGATGTGTATGGAAGTGGATGCTTATTGTTAGGTCTATGTCTGAACAATTTTTTCTCATCCTTGAGATTAGCAGAGAGGTTAGACCCTTGTCAGCTCATCACAGTATCCTTCACCATCCCTCTTCTTCTCAAGGAAGGACTAAGTGTTGGCTTTCAGATTTTTAGGGGTGTTTTTTAGATGTGACTGCCACACACACCACAGAACAGAGAGAGCTACTAGGAGTGACTAAGTGCTTTTTTTTAAATAAAAATTTTATTTGTATTGTTAATGAGGCTTTTCTGTGTTAATAATATGGACTATTAAATTGAAACATGAATCGAACTAACAATAAATTCTTATCTCTCTTTAAGAGTTATATTTACTTTTGCTTTTTAGATTTTGAAGTGTGAGAATATTTTTTGCCTACTTTTCTAAGTAGCTTTCCCTGCTTAGAGTATAACCCAGCAAAAAGGAATTTTCTGTGGTAAATGCTATATGGTTTGTGATTATGTGATTATATACACCTTAGATAACTTTAGTTGAGTATTTCTGAACTGAGTGAAGCATGGAAGCATTCCAAGTTAATTTGTAGCTCTTATTGCTTTCTTTTTTGCTTTTGAATCCTCTGGTACTAGGAAGAATAATGAGTTTGGGCCTCATATTTGATCTTCCCCAGGAAGTTTTTCAATGAAACCAACGCAACTGCTGTGATTCAAAGAAAGCTCCAAGCTTATTCATGGTCTGAGCATGACTACTGGATTGTAGTTACCATGAATTCAGGTGTCATTTAGTCCTTTTCCAGTTGATTTGTGAGTTGTGATGGAGCTTAGTCAATTGCTAAGTGCCCAGATGCTCAGATGGAGTGCATGTGTGTGTACTTGTCTGTAGGTAGCTATGGCACTTACACTCAGGAGCCAGTTCAAGTATTTATGTGTAGATGCAAGATTTAATAGCTGAGAAGCAGAGCTACTGTTTAATTTATGCGCTGTCAGGCTCAGTTTTAGAGAACAGCCTTCCTAACTCAATGACCAACACAACATACAAAATCATAATTTTAAAACTTAAAACACATAAATGAACATTAAACAGAATCTTCATATAAAATTCTGATTTTAACCTGCAAGGAGAAGATAGCATTAGATAACATTACAATTTTGCCATATCTTTTGAGTAACTAAAATCATATTATTTGTATGTGCATGGGCACATGCATGTGTCCATACACACATTATTCGGTTTCTTAAAATAGCTGCTTTGATACATGCCACCCCTGAGGACATATATAGTAAGTAGCTTAATGGTAATGTGGCAAAAAGTGGTCTTCATACAGCCTTAGAGAGGTTCACTGGAGAGCACATAACACTGCAAAACCAAATCAAATTTAATGTTGTTGTAACTGTTTTGGAAATTATTTCTTTGTGAGAAAATTATATTTTGTTTGGAGAAGGTTTCTTCTGTGTCTGCAGACAGAGAGAGAAAGGGAGACTGCAGAGCCTACAGTTGATGGATGGCAAGTGTCTTTGTTCTGCATTAGAATCTACTCTCTGATGCCTGAACTTAACTCAGAACCTGCAAATAATGGGGGCAGCACAGAAGGCCTATGGAATTAAACATATTTTTCTTAACAACAAAAGTTTTATTACTTTATAAATTTTCCACAGACTAAAAYAAGGAATGTCCACCATTTTGATAAGTGTCCTTCTGATTCTTGATCAGGCAAAAATCTCATTGAAACAGTTTGTTTCTGTATACAGTTTAAAGGCAGAATTGCTATTTTTAAAATGTATTTATAGCCTCTGTGGTGGCAAAGGAATAATACAGAAGAGACAAGGACAAGGGGAAAATCATAGAAGAGAAGAAGTGCATCAAAACAATGGTCAGCCAGTATTCTAGTTGCTGCTTTACTGTTGTGTGACAGCATGAAAAGCATGCTGTCAGCTCCTCAACTCTTATCTAATAAGCTTTCTGCTCTACCACTGTGAGAGGTRCTCAGTAACATTGTCATGGTAATTGCCAGAGTACAGCATCATCATTTCCCACCTCATCAGTGGAAATCTACTTGATAATTTGTGAAATTGCAAATTCTAAGGTGTATAAAAGAACTTGTTGATAGGAGAGAAAGCAATGACACATCAGMAAGGAACAGTACTAGGGTTTTCTTAGCCCTGAAAATGCTTTTTATAACAGGCATTCTCTGTTAATAATTTTTTGCTAAWTTTTTTTCCTTCCAAATTTGTCTCAAACTGGGACAACATAGTCTAGTTCAAGTAATAAAACTCTAATGGATCGTAAGACGATCATAAAGGGTTCTTATATTTTGGGATTTTTTTGAACAATGCTTTTTGTTTAAGGAACCTGCATTTTCATATGCCTGCCACTTCTGGTGTTGTGCATTATATCGTGATATAATGAACGGAACAGTAACTTTAGTCAATGAAATTCCATTTATCATTATCTCACATACATT
Organism: Cardinalis cardinalis; assembly: GCA_014549065.1. Classification (NCBI taxonomy): domain Eukaryota; kingdom Metazoa; phylum Chordata; class Aves; order Passeriformes; family Cardinalidae; genus Cardinalis; species Cardinalis cardinalis. The sequence continues at coordinate 441,635 of JACDOX010000073.1, forward strand.
AATTTCTTACGTGGCTGTGGAATTCTTCATCTGTTAATCTGACTCCAGACAGCTGGGAGATGAACATATCTATAGAAGTACAGTGTGTCCACAGGCAGAAAGCTGCAGTAAATATCAACAACTGGGAATAAATTTAACATTTATTTTAGGAGAGATTGCGCAATCCCACATATATTTACTAGTTTTTCACTGATGTCATTATCTCAACCTCTTGAGCCATAATAATAGCACACTTTGCAGAATTGTGAAAACAGGAAATTTTATTTTTAAACTTCTAGTGCTTTTTGAACTGGCAGTTGGATTTTAATTTTCTACAAGACTTAGTCACTTCTGAATTATGTTATTTTTCTCCATAATTTGCTCATTTCCTGATACGTATTGGCAGCAGCTTAAGATCTGGTGCTGCACACTCTGGGAAAATCAGACATATAATGAAATATGTTTAGCTATTTTGTTGTAGTCACAAAATTTTATGCCTGTGTGGCATTTTCTTTCTTTTTTGCTATTTCATATTTTTATACAAGTTTAGACAAATTGAGCTAACTAATTAAAAATCAAATCAGAAGTTTTACTCCTGAAATAGAATTTATTAAATTCCCTAAATAATTTATTTTTAACAGAAAATTTTGATGATATAATATTGCTTGTCAACAGGAAGCATAGTCATATATTTCATCTTTTTTTTCAAGATTTATGCACTAAGTTCAGCTACACAAACATGTGCTAAGTAAACATTTATAAAGCATTGCTGATCTGTGCACTTACTGAGTATATAAAATAAAAAAAACGTTTTGTAAACTAGGAAGAAGGAAGAAATCATATCCTTTACTGTCAATCTAGTGCAGGTATTTGTATCTTTCAGAATAATATTTCTTTAATAAAGATTTTAAAAAAGGGACCTAGGGTGAGACATATTAAAGGAAACTGAAAGGTATACTTTTATACTGATTTATATAGAAGTGTATTATCTTAGTTCATATATATATTTTTTACCTTGGTGTTTGTATTTATACCTTATACAYGTGAATCTCTCTGCATAGGCAATAGGGACAGGTAAACCTTAGATGACACTTGTCCCATCTTAAAAGGAATTTTTCAGGTCTTTCAGATGAACTACTTCTATGATGACCTTGAGGATAAGTGGAGCACAGCTCTCAGGTGAGTTTCTATGGGATGGCAATATTTAGGTAGTGTATTTCTAGAATAAAAATTCTCAATTCAGTATGACTGAGAAAAGGAGAAGGCACATCTTARAAGAGCAGAAATCTGAACACCCAATCTGTCTTTGGTGTCTGTAAAAAATAAGATGACACTATATTCAGAAATTRAGCCAGGCAAAGACCTTTTTCCAGATGGCTGTAATAAACCTTTGTTCATCTGTGCTAGTTTTACTCATTTCTAAGCTGTAAATATGAAATATTTATGACATTATATACTTTTTGGACTAAAAATGTGCTACCTCTGTCTATAAATATGGCAACTAACAAATAAAAAATGATCCAAAGAACACAAAATGAGTTTTTAAGGGTAAATTTTATGAGGTTAACAATAAGTATTAAAAAAAAACCCAACAAAAACTAACCAATCAACCAACAAAGAAGATGATAAGCAAAACAGAAAAAAAACCCCAAAAAACAAAAACAAAACCAAAAGAAAACAAATAAACAAACAACACAAAAAAAACCCCACAAAAGCAACTCCAAGACACATTATCAGAACAGTTTGTACAAAATATCCCCTCAGAACTGCCACAATTTTCTCTCCTTTTGTGCATAAKTTGGAGAATGGCCAACATCTTTCTTCTTTTTGTCCTTTTTAATTCTGGAAAACAACTTGTTTGGAATTAAAGTGACAAGCAAACAAAGTAATCTGTCTGGACTAATAATTAACAATAGTGTTGGTATTCTTTGAGGATGAAATAAAGTAGTGTCCAGAGTAAAGGTAAGAATGCATATTTTTCTATTCCAGAATAAGGAATTAAAGTGGTCAAAGATTTGATAATTTTTGTAGAGCCTCATTTTTCTTTAAATAAAATTCCTCAGTGGGTTTTAAGGATTTTAGATCAGTTATAAAGAACCAAAAACCAAAACATTATTGTCAGCCAGAAGGTCCCAGAACTGCTGACCARTGTTGTCTTTTCTCATTCCTTCAATAATCAAGCTTCCCATTTGCTTCCATTTGGAGGTTTATGTCAATCTCTGTGATTTTATGCACCATTGACCGAATTKATACATYGTAATGAAAACCACACAAACACCATAAATTTTAATCTTTGCTTTCCTATCAAGATATTTATGCATTTATTTTTAATTAGTTGAGTATTTTAATTATTATTAATARTAATTAAATTATTATTATTTWAAAAATATTAAGAATTTTAATTTTGCATTTTTGCTTTTGCCACTTTCTGAAACTATGTTAAATATATATTCAATCTCATCCTCTAATTTAAATTGTTTTCCTACTAAGAATATAATAAAATATTTTTCAATTTTGTACACAATTATGTCATTACATTTTCATTTTTTTACAATTGGAGAATATATTATTCTTAATTATGCATAATTTACACAGCAGTCCCAGACTTGGCAATAGGTTTCTTTTCAGAAAACTGGTTCAGAGTTGTCCCATTTTTCTGAAACCCTCCTCCCTAGGGCTCTGATGTCTGTAATTTCTGCCCTAGTTTGGTGGCACATTGCTCTGTGACTTTGACCCAGTCTYACTAGCAGTTAAGTTGCAAGAAAGTCTGTGAAAGGAAGAGATGTATAAAAAGTAAAAGCACAGACAAAAGTACAATTGCTGAGACAGTATTAGCAACGCAGCGATTCACAAGAAGAGACACTGATGTGAAAGTTTACAAAAATCCCAAGGATAAGGTCAAAGAATCAGAAGGCTAGAGGTCAGAGCCCTTGGCAATTCCTCCTGACTCTGGCTGCCTAGCATGCAGACACTCATCAAGGATGGTGAACATAATAATGCTTAGCTGAGGAGTTTGCTAGTCCTTGTGGTTTAATCTATCTCTTGGYCAATAAATACATTTGAATTTTCAGTTGTGTTTATTCTGTTTGCAAAATGTCATTCAGAATGGCAAAAACTGTCARAAGTAGGTGATTTGGAAAAGAAACATTACCATTACCACATAATTGCAATTTGTGTCTTTCAATGTAAGACAAGGATTATAGACATCACAGAAGCAGATGTCTGTGTTACATTGAGGTAGCACTTTGGTAGCAGTACTATCACAAAACATGTGGGTGTAGAAACCAGTTCTCYGTCCCAAAAATTTCCTCCAAGTCCAAGTTGAGCCATACTAAGGTGGTATGTTTATACACAAGAAAGATTTGATATTTAAGTCTAATTACTGAAGTCTTATTTCCTAATGAGTACTGAAGTCATTCAGGTCTTGCATTGACATCCAATACTTGAGATCTAATTTTCAAATGATGCTAAAAAGAAGGGAGAAAATCTGGAATCAGAGAGAAACAAAACCATTGCAATAACAGGTTTGTTCTTTAAAAGTGTCTCTAATTGCAGTTTAGGTCCAGATATGGTTAATAGTCTAGACCTCACAATTTGGATGTTGAGGAATAAAACCAAATTTCTTTTTTAAAGCTATTTGTAACAATAAAATAAAAGCCCTGTATCATAATGAACAATCAGACTATGGAAAGCCAAAGTAAAACTTCTTTAAAATTTTATTGCTTTACTAAACTATATAAACAACGATCTTATTMACTTTGTACAGCAAACTATAAATTCCCTACTAGAAGTTCTAGAGCGTGCTTAACTTAAAAAAATGAAAACTGTCTTGAAAAATTAAATGAAGAAAAATGGAACTAAAAAGGTTTTTTATAACTTATGCATTTCCAAGGACATTCCATGAAATTTTGCATGTTATTTATTCTGTCTGAGCACAGGTAACAGGTAACTCACAGCTCCTCCAGGTTGGATGATTAGTTAGAAGCCCTAATTAATTTCTTAATTTTATGGTGACAAATGTATYCCTGTAGAAATGTTACCTTCATGTCCATTTCTCTCCTCTTGCACCTGCATCCAGTACACAATCATCCTTGAAACACCTGAAAACTGGCAAAGTCTGAAATTGATAGGTAAAGAATCTCTTTCTTAACTGAGCTATTATTATTATTATTATTATTATGAATAATAAAAACATAAAGTAGTCTAAATATTTCAGATGAAGTGGTAAGTAATTCCCCTGAACATACAATCAAGCCTTCTAGACCTTTGTGATCAGAGGCAATTATATCTAAATTTACAAAATAGCAGCAGTTATTTACAGGTAAAAAGAAAGGTAGAAAACTCACAGTTTTCATTGTATCACCATAATTATCTGAATGCGCTTTCTTTTCTGTTTGATTTTCCTAGAAGAAAGAATGTCTTTCTTTCAAAATTCAAAAAAAAAAAAGCTGTTTACTTTTTTGGATATACATACATTAAAAAAAATGTTTCTCCTCCTCATCMGAAATTCAGATCCTGTGTTTACAAAGTGCCATGTAATTTCTGCTGAAGAACTGCAGCAAGGAGATAACTTTTTAAACCAATAATTTTTTAAATTATTTTCAGSAGATGCTTTACATTCTTTCATCTGTCTGAGGAGCCTAGCAGCTTACATGAAACCAAGACAGCTCTGTCATCTTTCAAGACTCTCTGCAGGTAAGAGTATAATCTTTCCCCTAATTACTACTGATGTAAGATAAAACATAGTGTAGTTTTATAGGGTTTTGACGCACTGAAACATAAGAGGCTCTTAAATGGTTCTGTGCTCCCTTTTCTATAAGGTCAGGTGATTTTCTTAATCACTTTAGTCAGTTGTATTAACCTTCAAAAACTACTTCTGTTTAGTGTAGTTAGGATAGTTAAACCTCTAAAGGCTAATTTATTCCCTGCTTCTAGGCAATCAGAATCTTGCCTTGTTTTGCTAGGCTACATCAATTTAACCTGAGTATGAGTTTGACCTATTTAATATTACTGGAGTGTTGATGTGACCTCTCAGAATGAAAAAAWTTCGTCTTCCAATACTGAGTGGCAGGTAGAAATTAAACTAAGAATAAAGCAAAAAAAAGGACAAATTAAGGAAAAAGGCAGGTTTTAAAGTGTAAACACAAGAACTGGAACTACCATTCAAGTATGTTTTGAAAAATCCTGACATTTTAAAAGAGTTTGAGGAGTCATTGGATACTCTCTGTATCACCTTAATTACCTTTGCCTTCATACATGAGATATCAATGGATAAAATTAGGCTTCATAATCAATGGAATCATATGACAGAGCTCCCTTCTCCTGGGGTGGCACCAACAGAAAGCTTATTTTATGAATTTATAGGGTATAGTGCAAAAGAAAAGAGCTAGGTGGGAAGGGAGTGAAATTTCAAAAGAAAGTTCTTTAAATGAAAGCAATCATGTACGTGTCTTCAGTGAAAGTGGGCACACAAAAAATTCTGCTCTTTGTGGCATCAGGAGACTATGTGAAGCATGTGAGCACATACATGACTCCAAAACCAAAGTAGTAAAATGATTAAAGAATAAAACAGATATAATAGATTTTTTCATTTAAAATGCACATAGTCACCTACAATCACCTCTAGTCTAACTACCTGACCTCTTCAGGTCTGACCAAATGTTTAAACATGTTATTCAAGGGCATAGTCCAAATGCCTCCTAAACACTGATGGACTTGGAGCCTAGGCTACCTCTCTAAGAAGCCTGTTTCRTTTCTTGCCCAGCTCCTCAGTAAAGAAATGCTTCCTGATTTCCAATCTAAATTTCCCTATGYGCAACTTTGAAMCATTCCCAYGCACTTCCTACCACTGGACAGATACCAGGGAAATGGGACAAGTATCTCCCTTTTCACATCCCTTCCTCAGGAATCTGTAGAGACCAACAAAGCTATCCCTTGGCCCTCTTTTCYCTAAACTACCCAAGCCCAAAATGCTCAGCCTTTCCTCACAGCACAGCCTCTCCAGCCCTTTCACCAACTTTGTTGTTCTCTRGATGAATTCAAGGACCATCATGTCCTTCGTAAACTGTGGGACTGAGAAGTTCATGCAGTACTCAAGGTGAAGCTGTATTAACACTAAATACAGCAAAAAATAATCTCTTTTGACCAATTGGTTAAGCTGTGTTCATTGCACCCCAAGATGCAGTTTGCCTTTTTGGCTTCAAGGCCTACACACCAAATCTGCTGAYAATCAGCACGCCCAGATCCCTTTCTGCCAGACTGCTCTTCAGCCGCTTCTTTTCCACTKTATAATATTTGTGGGGCATTAAATTATCCTATATGCAAAACCCAGCATTTTGACTTGTTAATTTTCATCCCAGAAATCATTGCCTAAGACTCCATTCTACCTACATCAATCTGCAAGGCCTCCTGGCCCACAATACATTCAGCAGCACTTCCCAGTTTGGTGTCATCACCAAACTTGCTAATGGTTCTTTCAACTCTTGCATTCAGATAATTCATAAAAGTATTGAGCAGATTTGGTCCTAGAACTGAATGCTTAAGAACACTAGCCAGATATACCCCCACAACACTTTGAGCTCTGCCCTTCAGCCAGCTCATCACCCCATGCACCCAGCATCCCTGCTTCCRGCTTTTCCTGGTAGGACAAATGCTCTAGGCCCATAAAATCTTCATGGCCTCWTTTGGACTTTCTTCAGAATCCCAATATTTCTTATCCTGTGGAACCTGGAACTGGACGTAGTGCCCCAATATACAGCACAGGCACAAGGACACTTTGCTGGCTCATGCTTGACTTGGAGCCATGGGAGGCAGGACTGCCAGGTCCTTTTTAACCAGGCCACTTGGTCAACAGGGGATAGGCAGCCCCTGTGTATAATGGTGCAGTGGATTGTTCCTCTCAGGGTGCAGGACTCTAAATCTGTCCTTTGTTGAACTTCATGGGGTTCCTGTCAGCCCTTTTCTTCATCTTGTTGAGGTTCTTCTGGATAGCAGCATGATCCTCTGGGATATCCCTCTTTCCAGATTTGTGTCATCTGATGAGACTATGCTTTGCTCCATCATCCAGSTCATTAAGGTAAATTAATATAAATTAATTAATGTAAATGTAAACTACATTAATGTAAATTACATTAATGTAAATGTTGATCAGGATTGAAGTCTGGCCAACAAGGATCCTTGGCTACCCTGCTAGGCAGTTACTGGCCTCCAATTAGACTTCATGCTTCTAATTCTGTAATTAAAAAAAAAAGTGTCTGTCTTCCCTCTGTTTCTGGAAAAAAACCCCAAACTCAATTATTTATTTTGTAAAGCACCATGCTGTTAGGAAAATATGAAACATCCTAAATGCCTAAAGATGGGTCAAATTAAACAGATTTAYGTTAAAAAAATAGTATTGTATTAACAAAAAGCAAAAGAAAGCACAGACTGTTGCAGAAAAATGAAAGTAATTCCAGCAGGCAAATAAGAAAATACTTCAAATAAAAGTAATGAAAACTCTTCTCAGAAAAATAATTCACATGGAAGAATGCACTCTTTTTTTACAACAGTATATAGAAATATAAAAGAAACAATGAATGAAGCAAAAATGTTTATGGATATAGAATCGGACAGTGTATTCTCCTCTTCCCCATAACCTTATGAAGTGTAGTTTGAAGAACTGTCAGTCTCAGAGTAATATGTCAAACCAGATTTTGTCACAGGTCAAAAAATGTGTATGGCTGAGAAAAAAGGCTGGCAGTGATCTATGAGGAGAAAAGGGCAATGTTACTATTGAATGAGTTGAGGATCAAGAGATAGGATGCTCTTCAGCAGATGTTTGGTTTTTTGTTTTTTTGGTTTGTTTTTTTTTTAATTGAGAAATRTTTAAAACTGTTCAGGCTGTAAGGAAAATGCCCTTTAAAAACTTTTAGCAAGAGCACCCAATCAGARCTGGGGAGGGAGGGTGAGATGGGAGAAGGGGAAGGTGTAGCTGTATGTAAACAGCACATGGGATTCACTGGTATCGCATGGGTAGATGTAACAGGTACTGTTTATGGGAACCTGGAACTATCATTTCTTACAATGACAGGRCCATTTTAATCTATGTTCTCTTAGTCAAATTTCTTTTTAAGTGACTAGTAATTGCCCTTTTTTATTCTAGTTCTTAGATCATCTAGGAGATTCATGGTTTTTGCATTTTTTCATCATTTAACATCTTATATGAATATGAAAAGATCATGGATACTGTGTAAAACTAATCTTAAAATTGGTTGGAAGGGACTTCTATAGAAACTTTCYTATGTATTAATAACAGTTACTCCAAAGCTATCAAAKAAATTGTTCTGTTAGTTTTTAAACRTATCATTTCTTTCCATTTGAATGAATCCATATTTCCTTCCATATAATTAATAAYTAACTGTGGACACTACATATCATATTGAAACCTAAACAAATAATTTTTTTTCATTCAAATTACTGAGCCTTTAGAACTGTTTGYAGTTGGATCCTCCATGCTTTTTACACTTGCTCTCTACAGCCATGTCAAATAAAGAATTTGATAAATCYAATGTCAGATTAGTTTGTATAGCTGAGTAAGTTTGAATGAATCTGGTACCTTAAAAGGTGTGAAAGAAACACATTTTCCAGCAGCTATTTATGACCACAGATTGAGCAGTTACATCTTCAACAGCTAGGACTGTCAGGAGCAGTCAGTTGGACCTGGTTGTCAGCAAAAAGTCTCAGGACAGAAAACCTGTGGAGTAATTATCAATGTTCAATATGCTTGAGTTTGTGAGTGAGTTAGGGACCCTATGTAATCTTTATATCGTAGCAGAAATACTTCATAACTTCTTGAAGTGACAGAACATCTTACAGAAGATTATATATTTGTAATATATATAATACAATAATGTATATTTTGTGTTTTGGCAGCTGAAGATTCCTCAATATTTTGAATATCTTTATAAAAATRTTAAAGTGGAAATATAAGTGATATGTGAGGCTGACTTGTTAAATTACTTGTTTACTTTTCATGTTGGAATAGATAAACAAGAGAAAACTACAAACAGTTTTCTGTCTAAAAGCAGATTTATTGTCTTTTCATGTGAATAAAAGTCATCATCTGGAGCTAGTATACCAGCATTACAGACAGATTTTTTTTTCCCCACGCTTATTTCCAGTGTTGTATTTGTATTAGTTTTTTGCAGGATGGAAGAAGATGTGAAGGAAAAACCAATACCTTTCATGTAAATATATAGGATTTTAAGGAAGCCAGTGCTGAAGATACATATTGGCTCCTTTCTGAAAAAGCAATGGACACACCAATAGAGCTAATAACAGGCTTGCAAAGTCTGCTACTTTCCACATCAGCAACATCAGTCTGTGTTTCTTTTCTGACTGAAGACCTTGTCTCAGTAACTAGAAATTCACAGTAACAAAATTTTAGCAGTTTGTGGTACAGACAAAACACTGTATCTCTAAGTACACAGTGGCAAAACTTTGTAAAGCTGCAGTTACTGAACTGTTACTGCGCTCTGGTTCTTGTTAACAGAGCATCAGGTGAATTATCTGTTCTTGACTTGGCATGTGTCAACTTGCATTATGCGTAACAGGTACATGCACAGATGCAAATTTTTGAAATGCAAAAAATTGATTATTTTTTATTTGGGCTCTGGGTTCACAAGTGCTTAACAGAAAACCTTCATGTTGCCACAAGCTTAGTGTCATGGCTTAGGAATGGTAATCCCCAGTTTAGTGCTCCCACTGAGACTCTCCAAAACAGGCACCGCTTGTGCATTGCCCCAAAAAATAKAAAAAATCAAACATTAGTTCACCAGTTGATTTCAGATTGTGCTAAAATATGATTAAAATTTAAATGAAATTTTCTAAGTCTAAGGGAGAGGATTTATCACTTTAGCTGAAAACAAAGAAAGGCCCTTTAGATGGTGGTGAGTTTCAGGAAAAGAAATRTGTGTGTAGTCATAGGAATTTTGGGCTAGAGCAATGTTTCATATTTCACGAGGAGCAGGCACAGACACTGCCTGGGGGCACCATTCCTGCTCAGGGTGGTTCCACCATTCAAGTTCCATAGACCAGGTAAGGACCAGTGAGTGTTCAGGCAAATATGTTTAAAAGATTCTTTTCCCAAAAATAGACATGTAAGAATCACAGAAAGAAAGTGAATTGTTATTGGTACTTAGTCTTTTTGCATATAGTCTATATTTAAAATAATTTCAGTATAAAGTTAAACCTGCTTACAATGAACAGAGTACAGTTAAGACTTTGTGGATACATGATTTAAGTCAGTTTGCAGGATTTACTTCAATTTTAAATCACAATGACAGTAAGCTCTGGGAACATGCCAAACTCAGGCTGGCAATTTCCAACTCCTGCAATCATCTCCACCAAAAAGTTATACAGGAGAAAAATAATTAAATAAAGTATCATTATCAAATCACAAGTTTGTCCAATGTTTTATGAACATAGAGAAACTAGTAAAATAAGTTTTCATATGSACAACAAAATAATTAGGTTTCCAAGTGAAATGTTAGCAGAGTACTGTAACTTGTACAGTGTTCAATTAGACTCTGGTCCCTAACACCGTGTCTTTCACACTGACTGTGTTCACAGGAATAGCAAACATATGAATTTTGTTAACTTGGTCACATTATTTCTGAGGCTTTTGTAGTAACTTTGAAACTAGTAACTTTGAAACTTTGAAATAGTCAGCAAACTGATGAACCAGGTTTTCATAGTAACTTTGAAACTTTGAAATAACCAGTAAACTGATCCTTACATTTAAGCAATCTTAGTTTCATTTTGAACAAGAAGTATTTCAGTATAACTGCTCCACAGAGTTTGATTACTGCTATTTTTACTGTTCTAGGAAATAATTATTTAATTTCAGGACAAAATGTGTAGATAATTGTGGGGTTTTTTTGCTGTTTGTCCAGTAAAAACCTGATGAACCAAGTAAAAGGAGATAAAAATCAGAATTATGGTGTGTTACTTCAAATTTTGGGTTTGTTATGACTAGGCAAATACCTGTGTGATTTCATCTACTCCCAAATAATAATAATAATAGCTACTAAAACATTGTCACAGTAATTTCTTTCTGCAATCATCCTCTGTATATTATATTAAAAATAGAGAAAATCAATTATATAAGAGGATGCATGAAGGAATTTTTTTCTTCTCAGTTGAAAAACAGATTTATAATAAATGATTTAATGGTTGACTACATAATTTAGATCTTACATTCTTTGTTTCCAATTAAAAGTGTATGCAGGAAGAGGACAACTCAGGCAAAAATGTTTAAAAATATACAACAGCCTTCTTTGAGGAAAAAATRTTAACATTATCATTCAACATGTATGCAAAGGAATTACTTTATTCTTTGGAAAAATGCAGTACTCACCCAGTTAAAGAAAAAAGCAAAGATTTGTGTATATTTTAAAATCTATCAATTATTTTAATATACATACATGTATACTGCCTTTGTATGTACAGCTGGGACATTAAATTTTACTTGGACCAAAGTAGAAAAATGTTCTTTGTGGATTGAGCACAAGAGTAGGTTGCTGTCATTTTAAAGCAGTTGAAGACCTAGGGACAGCACTTGAATATTTCACTTGAGAGCCTGCCAAAATTTCCTTTTTTTTCCCATGCCAGACCTACATGAAAAAAAAAAAATTAAATATGTGTATATAGATGTGCATACCATAGACACATTATTGTTTGGTTTTAAATCCAGCTTCTGCTGTATGTAAAAGAAATCTATTCCTTGTTATTCTCTCAGGCAGTATMCCTCAAACAGCAAAAGATGTTTCTGGCAGATTTTTTTGTGGTTGACCCTTCACTAGGAATGAAAGTGGAGCTTCTAAATTAACAACTCTTCCCCACTGTTKCTGCTTGTTGCTTTTATGATGGAAATTGACACCATGAATGTTTCATGCATTTTGCCCATCTGAAGTGTGCCCAACCATTTCCTGGTGATAGAAATTCTAGTGAGAAAAAAAAGCATGACTATTAACATGACAGCATTTCACAAGAATACCCCAAATTTCCATAACTCTAGAAGTCTAGAAGGATTTTCTTCCTTGCTAGCCTGATGTCCAAAAGGTTTCCTTGGAAATAAACCATTAGTTTTATTCKTGAAAAACAGGTAAAACAACAACTTTGAGAAAGAACACTATCCCACATCTAATTTTAGGAAAAAACAAATATTACTGAATGGCACCTTCTTGAAGTGCCTTTTGTTCTGTTTTTCACAGAGCGATCTTAAAAAAATGAATTGTAATAAATGATAAGCATGTATTTGCAAGTTCCTATTTTTATTTTCATCTCTGTGGTTTTATTTTTTGTTATTCTTTATTGCCCTCATACACTAATAAAAGTATACCTTTGGAAAAGCTGTCTCAGGATTGGTTTATAGTGATAAATGTTTTAGGCAGTGCTTTTTGTCATAATTTCCTGCCAGGCACCTGAGTACTGAAAATAGCAAGTCACCTCTAAAGATGTGCCAAGTGACCGTAGCTGATTTGTGTCATTTTCAGGTCTGCAAACACAACAAATTTCACCTCCCATGGATGTTTTAAATGACAGTAATGACACAAAATTACACTCAGAATCCTCATAATTAGACAGCGTCAGGGTTAATATATTTATGGTACATATTTTTATTAATAAACTATTACAGAAATGTTAGAAATAGATGTAATCTTATGGGAAAGAATGGTATTTTGATGCACTGCAAATTCTCAGACACAGTTTGCACTCTTCTGAAATAGAAAGGCACTTGAAAAATGGCTTCTTACAGAGTTCTAAGTCATGCATTCTAGAGACTTGYGGTAGCTACTTTCAGCATTTTAGGCTTGAGCTTACCATTATGTGTGTTATACCCTAGCAAAATATTGATATTTTGCCACATTTACTTGATGTTTGACTAAGAAAAAAGAAAGAAGATAAAATTGATATTTAGAAGTGCTGAAATCTAAAAAATTAGATTATGACATCTTAGGAAAAAGAAAAAGTGTTTTAATAATGTTTTGTTCCTTTTAGTCTTGGATTACAGTTTTTCCTCTGCTTTTTACTGATTTTCTCCTTAACTTGGGAAGATTAAAACATAGTAGGCAGAAATAATTTAGGTCTTATCTTAGAAGGGGATTTTTTTCCCACAGCAATCGTTTCTCAGACAAACTGGTACTTCCATGCTCCAATTTAAGCAGCTACTTATTTCACTGCTAGTGCATTTACAGAAAAATATTTTTTTAAGCCAGAGAATGTAGTAGGAGTTTATATATTTCCTGTGGTTCATGTTTGCTATCGAGATTTAAAGTATCACTTAAAAATAAATACTTATTTTAAACAAGAAGTTATTTATACTGCATAGTGACTTAAAACATGGATTTAACATTATGAAGTTCCTGTATTTGAAAGTCGACTAAAATGCAAACATACTTTTGAATCCACAAGATTATGTTACCTTTTTTTAAGAACAAAAATTATATTTCTGTATTTCAAACACCGGCATGATATTTTTGTTACCTTTCACTTACTAAATTCTCCAATGAGTTTTAGGATTACAGCAAAATTACAGAAAATTTGTAAAGACAGAGGATTTAACTGATGTTGATTTAAACTGGTGACAACAAACCAAACTTGAGTCTATCACACATGTCACAAGAACCCTTGGGCCCTCTCTGGTCTGATGCTCTTATGCCACTTCCACAGTGCAGAGTAACCTCTTCAACCTGCAGAAACTTAGTTAACACAAGGGGTAAAAGAGGACTCCAGATTTCTTGTGCTCTTTCTGAGTTACCCAAGTGAGTCCAAGGAATGAGCTCTCAGGYTGCATCCTGTAAGTGGGAAAATTGCCACTCTACTTGGGCCTGACTACAAGCACTCCATTTTCTTTAACTATTAATGTAAAGGCATACTCCTTCTTGGTGTAAATAAGAATTTAAAATGTCTAGTTCTAGTCCTGCAAATTCCTCTTTTGATTTGGCAGTTTTGTAGAGGTTTTCTTGTTAATCAAACCCTGGACACCAGAGGAAGAGCAACTATTTTGTCATCTGAAAAAAATGGGAGTTACTCATCACAGAAAAGAGCCCCAAGGGTGTAAGGGAAGGCRTGCAATCTCTTCCACGCCTGCATGAAGTCATCTGATAGTTCTTTACTGACTAACTAAACCAATCMCAAGTACAGTTGGTGTAAAAAAATGTTCTTTGGAGTCACATTTTTCTGAGYTTTCTCAGTAAATGTCTTACCTTTAGTAGTCTGCACAATTTGCTGCTCTTGCAGAAGACTCAAGAGAAACTGACCTGATCCTTAAGTGAATTAGTCTGTTTTAATGAGTTTTCATTTCATTTAGAGTCCAAAATTTCCGGTCTTGAGTTAAAAAGCAAAATCAAACAAATAAACAAACCACAGAAGGAACATTTAATTTGTCCAGAAAAAAAAAGAAGTGGAAGTTCATTTTGTGGTTTGTTTTCTTTTTTTTCCTTAATATGTCATACACCATAAAAAGGAACACTTCTGTGCTATGAGATTAAATATTTACAATGTATTCAGGATGAGATATTAGTGAAAATCTTTTATTTCTTCAGTGGAATTTGATTTTGGTTTTGAAGACCTCAGTTCATGATGAATCACATCTCTGCAAAATAAAAGTTTGTTCTGTCCATATTTATCTCCTTTGTCAATTGGTGTCTGAAATAAATATATATTTGTTCCATGCTGTAATAAATAACTTGTTTTACACATGGTTGAATTGTAGTCCCTAGCTATGTGTATAATAAGCCTTCAGATACATTTTGGATTATTTATTTATCTGTCAGGTGTTTAAAGAAACATTGTGCATTGTGTGTCTTTGTGGTGCTTTATTTGATTTTGCTATTTAAAATAGGAGGTTACATACTAGAGCCACTATTCAGGCAACCTTTCTTTAATATTTTGTTCACAGAATACATTTTGTTCACAAGGCTACTTCTATAAAGAAGTGCAGTTCTTTTTGATAATTATCTCAATGGACATTAACTACCAGAATGACTGAGCTCATATCTATTTGTAGTAACAACTTAAAACACTGTGCATACTTCTCTATTCAGTCAAGGATTTCTGTGGTTTCTTCTTCATTCATGCTTATCTAACTTATAAAAGAGCTAGTTCTTTATACCTCTTAAAGAAATCAAACTATTCTACTGAGAGAAAGAGCTGAACTGACCTCTGCCAAATGAGTGACCCTACAGCACATTCTTGGAAAAAAGAAGTACTTTAGAGAAGGAAAAAATAAGAAACCCACATGCTATGTCCTGAGTTCAGCAGACTAAGTGCTATCATGAGCTCAGCTTCATTTAAAGTGGATGAAGTAGATTATGGTTATATCCTTTCCTTAAACCTCTATAACAAAGGGAACTGGGAGAAAGTTCCTCTTGTAAAATCAGGGCTTAGTGGGTCTTCAGACCTACAATTCCAATCCTACTATTCTGCAAAAAGAATGAATTCCTATTATTTTATGAACTCCATCAACAAACCCATCTCTTCTTAGGAAATAGACTGAGTTCAATTTTTTTATTTCATTTCTTGAGATCATTGCTGCACTCATGAGTAACATTTCTCCCACCTACACTGCAACACGAAACCCACTCGAAAGCCACTCCCACAGCTTGATGGCTTGTTTTCCAGTCACAGTGCAACCCTTGTGGGAACTGGGTTTTTTATGTGTTTTCCGTCTCCCATCTGCCAGGGAGTAGCAGGGAGGAAGATCAGGGAGGGCCTGTGGCCCTGGACACTGTCACCAGAGAGCTGCCTATGCTTGAGGCACACAAGCCCGGGGATATTTTCAAACATAGAGCATACCTGGGACCTTGGTGCCTGCAGGGTCAATTTGGCCACCTCACTACACTCTAGGGATGGGGCAGATTGCTGGCAGGTTGCAAAAGTAGGGCCTGCAGCAGAGAAATGGCATTTACAGACTTGAGGCCAAGTTCAAAGAGAACTTAAATATCATCATGGWTTCAGCTGCTTGTGCATGCCTCAGGAAAGAGCCAGAGAGGGAACTATATCACAAGCAGGAAAATGTTTTTCTTTAACTCTTCTCTTCAGAAAATGAAATTTGGGAAGATTTTTTGAATCCAAGCTTGCTTTTTGCTTGTGTTTTCTTAGCCCTATCAATCTGAATTATTGGAGGGCTTGATGGTTTTAGCTCACCAGGTTATCTAGGAGAAAAGGTGTTAAGAAATATAGATAAAAAGGTGCTGAGTGACACTGTAAGGTGTTTTATGTTAATAAACATCACTAAACCTACCATTTGTCATCTAGGTTACTATAATAATATAAAGCATATCTCTAGACTCATCTTTGATGGCAGTGTTGGAGCCATTAAGTAATTCCTGAAAAAAAAGCATGGAATAGGTTACTGAAACTAACAGTGGGAGGAAAACAGTGAGGACTACAGCTGTGGTATATATTTTCATGAGTCAGAGTCACTGTGCATGACTTTGGTTGCTAAGCATTTATTGTTTATTTTCCAACTTTTGAAAGTGAATGAGTCAACAGGCACGCTGCTGATTAATTCCCATCTCCACTTTGCCTGGTGAGAAAAATAGTACCCCTGAGTAAGACACCCTCCTTCCCTACTGTCATCTCACATTCTGAAATAGATTAGCTGTAGAATTTGAAAGAGTCTATATCTTTTGTTGTCACAATGGTATGCGCAAGGTAAATACTGATTAACAGTTATTTTCTGAACAAAACCCCTCGGTCTCCAAACCCTGCCCTGGTAAGTGCTGATTTTAGGAGTTGGGGTTTGTGAATCTTAACTCCATGACAGAGCACTCTAATGAGATATTACTTGAATAAATTGGAGTTATAGTAAACATCTCTGGCTCTTCAGCTTGAAATACCACATCAAGCTTCTAATGGGCAAAGGGAAGATAGTGAGAGCTTATTTCAACATGAGCTCCATCCATTTATTGTGACTTTTTTTTGTATGTGGCAATAGCTGTGTCCTCTTACAGTCAAATAAATAACCATCATCAACTGAAAATTAATCTTCCTGAAGCTTGTTCAAATAAGTGATAGCACTCTTTAGTATGTAGTCCCACTAATGCCTAGTTTTCAGCTTCACTAATAGTTAGCAAGTGATTTTTTTCACTTTCTGATAGATTTTTAGAGCCTTTTAACATAGATGTGCATATGAGTAATGTACATCCAGGAAAATAAATCAGACACTTGCAAAATCAATATCACTTATCTGACTCTGATTCCTGTGCTCTTTGCAGACATTTAGAATTTAGTCTAAAAATGCCAGGTTTCAATTAAATAGAAACAGTTAATCTTAATTAGAGTGAGTTACAATTCTAACAAAAAATAAATAATCTCAGCACAGAGAGTAAGTTTCATGAAATGCTAATGGCTATCTAAAAGCAGTTTTTAAAACAAAGGGCAACTGGTAATTTAAGTGTTGGAGCAATATTTTTTTCCACTTCTTCATTCTAAGTATTCCTGGTGTTACCAAAAATCGGTAAAAATGAAAAGTCCTTAACACTAATGTATACACTATATTTTAGATACATATTTATTGATTTTCACAGAATAAACATGTGTATGATAATAATTTTCCTGAAATCATTGACATATATTCCCTCCTCTTTACAGATATGTTCTTCTGTCTTGAGAGTCTCTTTGGTGGTCCCTGGAGGTGGCCAACCCCAAAGTCATTCCTGACCACCTGGTGAACTGGTAAAAGCTGGCACAACTGGGCTGGTTGCTTTCCTGTTCTTCCTACTGAATAGGCATTGTGCAGTTCCATCCATAGGCCAGTGGGTTTTTAAAGAATAAGCATTGTATTAACCCACCAGGTGCAAATGATTTTTCATGTGTCAACACTGGCATTGTGGAAAAAAGTGAAAAACTAGATCATATCCCTGAATTATCTTGAGCCCTACAAAAACAGGATTCATTTTAATTCACATCAATATTCAGAAAATACTTAATTCAGCTCAAAACTTCCTTTGCTTCCACTATATTCAGCCAARTGTGAATATTAATCGTAAGTAACCCATCTGGCAACCGAAAAGGTTCTGGCCTGCTCTCTTTGTCTACTCCAATAGTCACAAATAAAAGAGGGCATAACTGACAAGACTAAAACAAATTTTCTACCTACCAGGCTGTCAATAAGATAGATTTTTTTTTTCTGATCTTTTCTCTCAAGTTCCTCTCCCAAAACAATGTTTGAAGAGATTTTTGTAAGAGTAAGAAAAGGGGAAAAGTCACATTTAATGTCAGCCGAAGCCATTGAACCTGTACCTTTACATTTGTATGAACAGAGACATTAATCGGCCTCATTTTAATAAGGTCTGTGGATAAAACCCCTAGCTTATTCATAATATTTCTCTCTTTTTAAGATCCTAAACTATTCACAAAGATCCTGGTCCTGTGTTTCCTGTTCCAGGAATGAAATGTAGTGAAAAGTATACCCTGCAGGTGAAGGTCATATACAGGCTTACACTTAGTAAATACTCTCCAACATGTCATTCTGAGCTTATTTAAAAACCTGTGGTGCTATAATTCAGAGAAAAGGAAAAATTTTACAACATTTTTCACTCCAAAGAAGGCCCAACTCACCTTGTAAAGTGCCGCTCATAGAAATCAAAGAAAAGATGGAGATGGAAAACCTGACTCTGCTGAATCAAAAGTGCCACTAATCCAACTGGAAGACAGTACAGCACTTACCCTCCTGAAGGAATGGAAATTATGGGACACMTTCACGTATCACACCAGAGGACTATAATGCCATTTCAGAGCTGTCTGGTATTTCCATGATTTGATGCAGGACCTGCAGAAAGTCCATGTCATTCTTGAGAAGCATCTGGATACATATAAATGCTACCATGGCATCACATATGTCCTGCATTCTGATGTTTATGTAGGAACTAGGAGCTGGGAATTACACTTGGCTAACTAGTAAAATCTAACGGAAGAGATCTCACATCGCAATGTGATACTGGTATTGAAAGTTCAAATGAATTGAAACAGTAAGTTTCTTATAGATGTCATGCCCTAAATCACATCAGGCACTAATATCCATCTGGATGTAAGTGGGCATTTGTCATTCCCTTTCTGCAGGTATTCTGCATAGAATTAATGAAAAATTTCATCTTTTTGAGAAAAAATTTTAGGTGCTAATGCACATTCGCTTCTACTTTCATCCTTATTCCTAATTTCCATTTTACTTTCCCTTCCTCACTTTTCATTTTTTTTCAAATCCCTAAATTCCTTGTCTTCTGTTAGAAATAACTTGCTTGCATAGTTAACCATTCATTTTTACAACATCTCTGAGAGATTAGGAGTGAAAAGATAGCTAAAAAAATGTTTTAGGAACTCTGATATTGGTACAAATGTGACAGGCCTTGGAGAGTTTGACAACATCTAAATTCTGTTTTTCCTCACTAGCAAGACTGTATGCTAAGTCAGAAAAAAACCCAATACCAAACCAACAAAATCCACACAAAAATACACACAAAAACCCTGAAATCAAAACAACAGAGCTACATCTAGTTCTTTCTGTATGTATGCAATTTAATAATGTTTTGGCTTCAAGAAAATAAGATGAACCTCAAACAATAGTAAAGACAATAACTTCAAATACACTTTAAATACTTGTTCCTCTTTTCTAAGTAAGATACCTTATTAATACCATTGAAAAACCCATCCAATAAGTCATTTTCATTTGAAAAAAAATTTAGKTTAAGGAAAAAATAAA
This sequence comes from Cardinalis cardinalis, assembly GCA_014549065.1. Lineage (NCBI taxonomy): Eukaryota > Metazoa > Chordata > Aves > Passeriformes > Cardinalidae > Cardinalis > Cardinalis cardinalis. The sequence continues at coordinate 461,358 of JACDOX010000073.1, forward strand.
GGAATTAAATATTTACTTACTGATTTTTAAGTACCTTTTTACACATCATACACATGTGTAGTTTTTAAAACACACATAGTACGTTAAGTGTCAGTTTCTTGCACTGGAATGGAGCACAGTAATCATACATATTCAAAACCTGAAAATTATTTATAATCACAGTCATATGTCACTATGAATCCCACTTACTTTACCTGAATATGATACTTATATTTGCAGTACCTTAATTAGTTACCTATACTGCTTTATTAATTGGTCTGCAAAGCTACTGTAGCTCGCTGTTTCTGGGACTGTGAATGGAGTGTGCTTACAYACATATGAAAAAGTCTTTCATGGCCTTTACTCCACAGTGTATAACCAACCAATCCTTGTTCTTGCAATAAATCACTTCAACAAGTGACATTTGTTATAATTAACACAATTTGTCACCTCTCTTTGACAAAGCAGCTCCGCAGTCATCACAGTGTCATGGGCTCTAAAGTCCTTAGCAAAAGCCAAAAGAGAGATGTGTTTCATTGTTTTGCAGAACTTACACATTTAAAAATGGAATAGAAAATACAGTTGAAGTGCTTAGGTAACACTGAGAAACTCAAAATATTAACTTCACAAGASATAAAACTGATATAAATTCTAATTTTCCAGTCCTGGATGTAATAACTTCTGTTGATCTAAACTGAAACTAAAAAAAAAATGTACTAATAATAGATCTTTCCATCTTAAGGTCTGCAAATATTTTGGGTACTATCATGAAGCCTAAACTAACAGTTATAAAATTTTAATCCAGAAACTTTAATTATTCTGCTGTAAAACCTGAAATAGAATCAGACTAAAATAAGACATAAAATAAAAGCATGTACACTTAGAAAAAGCATCCTGAATGTCACRTCTGTCACATTTACTAATTAATATGGCATGCATTTTTTTCCAGTTCCCATGGAAAAGYGAAAAACAGGAAAGAAGATATGTTGCTTCAGATATCCATCTTACAACACACAATTTATAAAATGGTATGACAGAAAATAAAATTTTGAGAAAGAGCAGGAATCAGTCCAAATTTAAAAAAAAAATAAAGCCATAAAAGCCCTAGTCAAAGAAGATGCAGAGAATCTAAGGAAAAAGGAGAATCATCTCTGCTATATCTGGATAAATCCTGATTTGCTTTCTTCTTTTGGGACACAAATAAATAAACAAAATAAATAAAGATCTCAGAAAACCACTCAGGACAAACCATTTTTGGAAGAGAAAACTAGCAGGGAAGTCCCACAAATTCCTTTCCACATTTTCCCCAAGCCAATGGCACAACTAGAAAATTATTTTAGTGCTACAAATAATTTACTTTCTACTTTGAGAACTGAAATCCCCCTTTTAAACCCTTTATCTCATCSTGAAAGAGAAAAGAAATGTTAAACTGATCATAAAATAATTATCTATTCACATACAGGCCTTTGTACACTCCTCTCAAGAGATCTAAAAGGGGCCTTAAGTGCAAATGACAATCAGATCCATGTGGCTTGAATATGTGGAAAAAATACCAACATCAGCCAACATAAAATGTCTTTAGAGGAATTCTCTACAGTATCATAATATTTTTACTGGGAAAAAAAGAGATACAAATGTTCCAACTTTTGTGATAGCTATGTGTTTTGGGTTATTTCTTTTAAAATCTGTGCTGCTGCAACCTTGGGATTAGGCATAAATCCCAGCCTTCATTAAAAAGGCCAAGTTGACCAAAAGGCCAAGTTTGTACTTTTTTTGTTATAAAAGAAATCAAAGCTTGAAAATTGATCCCATGAATGATGACCAAAAAAACCCCACAAAATCAACAGGAAAACCTTTATCATGAGTAGTTTTAAAATAATTTATGTAATACAAATCAAATGAATGATTTATGAAGATCTAATTCAGTATTTTCAGTGGTTTGTGATTCTCAATACTGTTACTACCCTAGGATAGGAAAAGTGTCATTATTTGTTGAAGGAGCCAAAATAACAAGACTGGCTTAATAATACTRTAGGGAAGATTTAGCAAAATGTCTGTACAGAGATGACAGTGTGCATATGTATGGCAACCTCTCTGTTATCCCAGAGTGTTCATTAAAACTATAAGGAAAATATCATCCAATCCAGGCAACCTGTATTTCTGATTTATCAGTCATTTGGTTTCATTTAGGTTGGATTGATTGTTCTTAGGCTTCATTGATTATTGAGAGTGAACTAGTTGGAATTATTTTACTAATACCGCTATATAGCTAATGAATGTTATATTATAAGGAAGACAATATTTCTTATATGCTTCAGCCAACCACCAATACCAAGAAACAAGATCCTCATTTTAAAGCTGAAGGAATGGTTCTACTGAGGCTTACAGAAAAAAGAAACCAACTAAATAAAACAAAAGAAAACAACAAAACGAAAAAGCCCAAAAAACCAATCAACCAACCAACCAAACAATCCCCCACCCCCATCCCCCCCCAAAAAAAAACCCCAAAAAACCAAAAAAAACCTCATAAAAACAACTCAAATACATTTCTAGGAGAAGGATGAGATCCAGACAGGGCATAGTAAGAAAGAGGGAAATGCTTTTGCCAGAAGAAGGAAGTACCAACTGACAGAAAGGAGTCCCCTGACCGGTGGCCACCTGAGAACTCCTCAGTCATGAGGCATGAACATGACCTGAGAACTCAGATCATGAAAATGRCCAGGTCACCTGAGAACTCCTCAGTCATGAGGCATGGAAATGACCGCAAGCACTTCTTCTCAACTGCTGTGAAGCCAGCAAAGACCCTAAAGTACCTTACACATTAAGCTGGATTTTGAAGACGTTTTTATAAGGATCAATGGAAATACAGGAATAACAGTGCTGGCAGAGGGGAAGGAAGGCCAGAGGTCATTTGGCTGATATGCCTGTGGAGAGAATYGCTCTCCTCTGCTTCCTGACAGACTTCTGTCTTGTTGAGGCTTTTTTGTGCTTAGCAATACTGACTCTGCAATTCTCTCAGACAATGAAATTGAGTTTCCATCACCTTTCTGTTGAAAAGATCTGCAAAGACCATCCCCAAATAGGGATTTAAAGCTGTTCTTGCCCCCCTCATAACAGACAGGTAGATGAGATGGTTGATCAGCAGTAGTCTTTTAAGTATTCAAAGTTTGCTGCACCCTTTGTCCCCTTGGACTAATTAAGACCCTTTTAAAAAGATTGTTGTTCATGTATGTCATGTTTTCCTAACATTTTCTGTCCTCTTGTCTCTTTGCATCACCCCAAGGTAGACATCTATCAGTCTTCCCAATGTTGARAAAGAGGAATAGTTTCTAAGTTTTAACTTTATATAAATCAGTAAGATTGTATTATTCACATATAAAGGCGATTTTGATACATTCCCAACCCAAGATACATAATATGTTTTCTTCATTTTCTAGTGTGCCTCTGCAATATTCTAACTTAACAATTTTTGCCTATTGCTATTTAATCCAGCTGTTGCCCACTTTAAATTCCTGCACTCTTTATCTTGTTTGTTAAGTAAAAGGCGTTGTCAGAATGACAGGCTAAAAAAAGACAATGGAAATAAGGCAGAGAAATAATTGAAAGAATGTTAAAACTSGGTCTCATTTATAGCTGTAAACTGTTATAAGAGGTACAAACGAAGATAGCAGCTTCCAATTGACCTTTCCCATTTTCAGAATTACTATTAGTCAGAATATGTTGAACTATGAATTGCAGAAGTCCCTTCTGTGTTAACAGATGATGACACAGACTTTTTTCTTCTCTGCCTTACACATATGCAGAACTTTTATTAAAATTTTAAAAATCATACAGTGAAACAAGTATTTAAACTATTAAGATGAAGGCCACTGTTTCATAGAGACACACATGTCCTTTATAATAATGAACTCAGACAATGAGATGACTGTCTCAGGAGGAGAAAGAGAGTAATCTGAAAGGTATTTCAACAGACTGTTGTCAGTCATGAATTCAGTAGATCAGGGTTGCCCTTGTATGGCAATGGAAAATTTGTCATGGATAAGATGATAAAATGTTCCAGTGTGATAAAGTGTTCTGACTTGATAAAAATTTGGCAGCAATCACTGCTTCCCTTCCTCCAAGCATAACGATCAGCAATCTCTAGTCTCTCTTCTGCCTTGTAACAAACAAGCCAGGACCCCAACAAGCTAAGCATTTTGGCTTCATGAGAATGTGTTGAAGCAGTACAATAGTGTCTGAGCAGGGAGCTAAAGGAGTTAAATTTTTCCCAGGAGGAAATAGGTAACCTAAAGGAGCACAGCACACAGTTATCGCTGGGACTGGATGACAGAAATAGCTAACACAGGGAATCTAGTTTAGTGTCTGCACACAGAGCAGCAGTTGTATGCAGAGTTGAAGCAATCAGACTTCTCTGTGCTCTCTGGTAAACTTGAATCCCAGATGGTGTTCACTGAAGATAAAGTTTCAAAATCACCAGACTTTCACAGCTTTGCAAATTTTCAATATACAGAGCAGGTGAGAGACAGTCACTTCAATTATGTGTTTTGTGTCACTAAAACCAGCTCGCTCCAAGGGAAAGTCCCTCCATGAATGGAGACWGCAGAACAGGTTCGTGGTTTAGCAGGGAGGTGAAAGTCAGCAGAATCTGAAGAATTTTCTGAAATTCAAAAAATCATTYGTATTCACTTTACCAACTACACCACTTTTCTACTAATGACTGGGTAGCTGCKTAAAAGCACCTGGAAAATCACAGAAATATGTCACCCACGATTTTGTAACAATTCATAAGAGCTGTTTTTTATGAAGACAAGCAAACAAAAAAATGCACCTGGCCTTCAGTTCCCAGACGGGAGAAGTCAGGAATCCCAATCTGATCCCACACTGGAATTTTCTAATGCTATACTTGGCAATGCTAAAGGATTTTAATGTAGTGGAGGTAATCTACACACCAGCCAAATCCTTCAATGTATCAGCAACTGACACAGTTCATGCCTCTGGAGTTTCATTTTAAAATACCATCAATTAAAAACAGGGTGGGGGGGGGACGACGACTTAATTGCTCACAAGTTTTGCTTGCTTCTGAGGCACAGAATAAGATTTGTATGAACTGCGGAAGGAGGCACAACAGTGCTTTTTAATGACCTTTCAGAAGAAAATCAGTTTACAAAGCAAAGAAGCTAATTTTTGAGAGGTGTGTGAGCCTCTGGGAGTTTGAAACAAGAAGAGAGATCTAATTCATTGAAAAAGCATTTTGGGATCAGCATTTTCAGAAGATACTGCAGTGCACTCAGCATCTCTCAGTATGTGTGGTGTGACAGCCCAGCTTGCTGCTGTTTTGTGACTCTTAGAGGAAGAAACTAATTACATTAGGCATCTCCTACTAATTTCAAGTAAAAATCCTGTRGTAAATAATATAAACTTTTTCTCTACCATTCTGCTCTGTCTAGTGCTATAAATAGATGCTAATGATCAATTACTTCTTCATGCGATATTTGTAAAGATGAAATTTATTTTAATGTTAACATTTCTATGAAAGAGTGAACAACATATTCTCCTATAGTATCAAATGATACTGAGTGGTTCCACAATTTAAGTAACTTTAGCTAGATTGTCTTTGCTTTAAWACATCATGTTTCTGTGCCATTTTACCTCATTGATTGAAAAATCCCACACTAATTTCTGAGTTTCTTGGGAACTAATTAAGTATAAATCTGTTTAACTACTAGACAAGTTAAAGTAATAATCTGTTGAAAGTAATTGCAGTGAAAAAAATTTAATTTAAAGTTCCATAAAGCAATATCTACACTTTTAACATCATCAAATATGTGTCCCATTAATGCACATAATCTCAATTTCCATTAGCTGACATAACTATGAAAATAGAAAGGAAGCAATAAGGCCAAAATAGAGGAAGAAGTCACTAGAAATGGGATAGATACTGCAGAGAATTTGAGGGACAATACTATAATGTAGGACTCACCTGTCAGAGGAGCTAGAGCAAGATAAAGCAATAGTCCACTAGGCTGCTTTGCTGACAGAACGTTTTTCAGACAACTCTTTACCCTGATGCATGCTTTTTGTTAGTGTTCTGTTATGCYGTGAAATTGCACACTGTATTACGTCTGCTTTTCAGCAAAGCAATGGGAAATAGAATATATGCATAAATCTCCCTCAGTTTAAAAGCCAACTACCTGCTGTTATCCATGGACCACACAGTTACCTGAGAGGATGTTAAAACTGTGTGTAATGTTTCTTTAAACATATGTGACAAACTCAAATTTCAAAATTGTCTGGGGAATATTTTAGAGAAAAAAGCTGTAGAATGAAGAAAAGTGCAATATAAGTTTAGGAATAGTATCTTTCAATTTTTCTACATGTGCAAAATTCTGAATTATTCTAGGTCTGTAAAGATAATAAAAAAAAAGTGTTAGATGCTTTAAATGTTAACATGTGAAATAAAATTTTAACCTCCRTTAACAAAATCTTACATCTTTTAGACAGATTGTCATGGAAGACAGAACAAAATATACTGCGAGTTTTGCAAGCATAATTTTGATTATTAACCTCAGGAAACTACAGTCTATTAAAAAAAAATTAACTCAGGTGTTTATGAATTGTTAGAAGCAGATGCTGAGTCACCACACACATCAGAGAAGTAAAAGATCWCTGTAAGCTACCTCCTTGCAAGAAGCTAAGCTTGTGTGGCAAAGGAGGAAAAGTGGAAAGCAGGGTAGAGATTAATTCAACTGCAGCTTTCTGCTTCTAAGATTTCTTTGCTTGAAAAAATAAAGCCACTGGGAAACCCAGTAATGAAAAATTTGTGTCAGCTAAAACAAGTTTAAAAGAATGAGTGAAGGCAACTTCCTAGATGTTGCAAAGTGCTATCATTAAAATGGATTTCTTTTAACCAGAAAATGAGAGAAACTATTGCACATAAGTCCATGATATTTTTTGGTGCACAGGGAAAGACCTTTAAGGAAATGTTTCAGGCCTGAAAAAATTATTGCAGTCAGGCTTTGGACTTCTTAGAAGTGGATTTAATGAAACTGCTGACACTACCTGAGCTGTAGTTGAATAAATTGCTTCTGTCCTGGTGTAATGAATAACCTCAGCATCAGGGAGCTTTCCTTTCATACAGAAAGGGGGAAAAAAGTCAGGTTTCCTATTTTTAAGCTTCCTTTCACCTATTCATCTTTCTTTCTTTTTCTTTTTCTTTATGCAAGGTATCTGCATAACTTAATGTCCTGTTATTCAGAAGTTGTGCACAAGTCCTGTGACATTATACCTGCATAGCAGKACAATGTATAAGACCTGTCTGGTTTTTATCTATGCCACCCCACAGCTTAAAGTGCTGCTCTCATTCCAGACTTCCAGCATACAGCCATTATCTCAGCCCATGTACCTTACCYATCTATCTCACATTCACTAAATATATGGGGTTCCAGTAGCATGAGAATAGTCTAAACAAGAACAGATTGGTCTATTTTCTTCTTAATCACTTGAACATCATTCTGTAAAAATCTGAAAAGAGCATATCACCTAATGGCTGGATTGAGTTGATTGTGTGCAATATAAATAAAGTCTTGAAAACAAACATCAACAATTCTATAATTTCAGATGAGAGGTTTTGTTTATTTTAGTTTTATAACACGGTCATAAACASCCTTACAGAAGGAAACTGCCATATGGTAACTTCTTTACAGGGCCTCTGAGTTTAACTAGTGACTGTCTCTTTAAAAAAGCTATTACAAAWAGCCTTACTGGAGCAATTAAAATGATTAGAGTAACAAGGTTAATTTAAAAAAAAATAAGAAGTCAGTATATAGTAAAGGCTGATAGAAAAAATTGCAATATCGCCTTCATTTTTGGAAGCAATMCAAAGGCAACTATCACATTAGCAATCAGCAACATTCCAGGCATCCATACCAGTGAATAGTTCCCACTGTCATTGGTGACACTTCAGTTGTGTCTGTGGGAAAATTACTTTTTAAGGGCCAAAATATTATCCTGTAATGTCACTTGAAGTGTTTGTAATACCTTGCCGTCTGTTTTCATATGTGCTGGATTTGGCTTGGGTAGAGTTAATTTACTTCATAGTATCTGGTATGGGCTGTAATTTTTATTTGTACTTGTCAGGAAAATTAATCCATAATGTCAGAGGTTTTTGTCCAAAAMGGAGACAGAGGAGTCCTGTAAATTTAATTCTAATAAAGGGAGAGGCCTTGTGGGATCTGAAAACAATGTTGATGATACAGGGATGTTTTTGTTATTGCTGAGCAGCACTTGCACAGAGCCAAGGACTTCTCTGCTCCTCACCTCACCCCACCTGCCAGGGGAGTGAGGGTGCACAATTGAGGGGGAACACAGCTGGAACAGCTGACCYCCACTGGATCAAAGGGATGTTCCATGCCATATTGCATCGTGCTCAACATAAAATGCTCRGGATGAAGGAGGAGGAGAGGGAGGAACATTCAGAGTGACGGTGTTTGTCTTCCCAAGACAGCGTTATGTGTGATAGAGCCCTGTTCTGCTGGAGCTGGCTGAACACCTGCCTGCCCATGCGAAGAGGTAAATGGATTCCTTTTTTTGCTTAGCTTGCACAACTTTATCTCTTAAACTGTCTTTATTTCCCACTTTTATTCTTCCAATTTCCTCCCCCATCCCACTGGAGGGGAGTGAGTGTGTAGTGGGGCTTAACCACAACAATGGGTCTGGCACGAGATGTGATGTATAGCAGGCCCTCCTAGAACAGTAGTTGAAAAAATAAAATTTACTTACAAAACATTCTCAATTCAAAGGCTTTCTCTGATGTCTTATCTTACCTACACAGAGAGGGTAATGCAGATCAAAGTATATATAGTACATACAGGCAGAATATTAATTGGAGATTAATTGGCTTAATTGGAGATCAATCAAATGAGTTCCAAAGTTAGCTTACAATTTGTCCCAAGAGACATTAGGAATATGGTTTTACATTGTATTTGGGAGTATCAGAGACTCACAATTATTCTTTATGAAGTTATGGCTAAAACTGGACATAATGAATAAATTCCTGTGAGATCTCAGCTGCCTAAGATTAAGTTCATATGGGAACACTTATAATTTTTTTCCCCATAGATGGTTGATTTGGAAGAATATAAAGTGAGAGAAAATAAGAAAACACCTTCTTTTTCCTTTTTGCTATAGGACCTAAATATGGAGGAGTWTTTTTAGGTCCAGCCAAACCAAACTTACCTCAGTATAGCCTTTGTATCATTGATCTTGTCAAAGGGTTAAACTGAAAAAGMCAAAGGGGATTTTTCATGACTGAGATTTTAACCTAAAATATAYATTTTGGGGCTATTATGACTGGAATATGACTGGCATAGACCCACCCTTTATGGTCTTTCACATTCAACTGATGTTGAGAGCTTTGCTTCCATGTT
>JACDOX010000073.1:470781-575616 GCA_014549065.1 Cardinalis cardinalis
AAAAAAAAAAAGAAGATAAAAGAAAATCACATAGGCATAATTTATTTTTTTTAATTTAAAAAGTTGACATCTTTGTATTTTAGTTCAATAAGTCTTGCTCATCTCTTTCTAATGTGCTACACTTGTATGATTGACTAATACTGCTGAACTAAGACAGCAGCATTGTACAATGCCAAATCTCCCTTGCATCATTAGGGATGGTCTGTGAAGCAAACGTCATTAACTTGTGAGGAAAGGAAGCAAAACTGACAAATCCTCATTGACAAACTTCCCTCCATTTGTTCATCAGTCTTTATTAAATAGCAAATTTAATATCAACATTCATGCATAAGACAAGCCACTGAAGTTTTTCACCGTGTAAATTAATACTGTTTAAAATTAAATTTGCCTTTGGGTTTCATTTAAAAATTAGCATTGTAATACTTGTATGCTATGTTGTGCAGCCTAAATTAATGCTAGATAATGGAAATAATGAGATGGCTGCATGCATGCAGATGCACTGTAGTTCACACAGTGAAATGTTAATTAAATGTTACCAGTGCTGAGAAATCACAAAATTTATTTCTGCTCTTCTTGTGTCTGCTGCATAGTGATGTAACAGCAGAAGTCAGGGGCTTTCCATGCAGATTGTTCACTTAGATACACTGGAACAAAATATTAAGTTTCTTGAAGCAAATGTGTAATTCATTTCCACAGCTGACAGCATTAAAGCAAGACAAATAGCAAATCCAGTGAAATCTCAGACAGGTATGTTTAAGCAACTACTTCAGAAATCCAAAGCACAACATGGATTTTCCTAGTAAGAGAGAATGCCTGCTGAAGGAGTGGTACTTTATATCAAGTTCTTGTTATTCAATTCTCTAAGCTCTGCAGTATTATCTTTTTTTCTGTGAGAGTACACCAAAAAAATGAGGTCAAGTAATACTTTAAAAGTCAAGAGTTACATAGATTTGAAATTATCTGTTATGGTTCTAATTTGAAATTTCTAAATTCAGCATTTTACAAACATATATTAACTAGCTCATTTCACATTTTATTTCAAAAATAGGTACTGGTATGAAATGAACAGGAAAAACCCTCATCATTCTTTCAAAATAGACAAAATGCATTGCCATTCAWTTAAATTCTGTTCTTGAGGATATTTTCTTGAAAGCATATTTTTTTTTTGTTATTTATACCCATGATTGGTAAGAGAAATATTCCCTGCTCTATTTTACAGTCTCTGTGCTGGGAAATATGGGTTGAAAGTGGCTGAGAAGGAAACAGCTAAGTTACAGGAATCCAGGAAAAGAATGTAAACAAGCACCAAAATGTAAACAAGCACCAAGTGTTCTGCTTGATTACAGAATGATTAAAAATGCAAACCCAGTATTAATGTAGAAAAACTGACAGCATATTTTTTTTTTTTAATCAGGACAGTATCTTCTCCACAAGAGCAGATGAGTTGTTCAGCTTTTCATATTCAAGCAATTCTTTTCCCTTGGAATTAGATCCACGTGCACAAGAAAATCTGCCTTTCTGGAATATCTGTGTGTGCCATATGATTTGATGTCACTTCTGAGGAAATGAGTAGCTCACACTTTCTAACTATGGAGACAAAAGTTTGTAGCTGCTGCGATGCTCAACAGTCTTTGCCTAAGAAGTCTTTGTCTAATTGACTAGTCAAAACAGACAGGAATTGGATGATACATTGAAAACACACATAAAATACCTGCATGTTTACTTAAACCTCCCAATGACCACAAGTATGTGCAGGAAAAGGTGTTTTTCTTCCAAAAGGCTTTGAAACTTGAGTAGAAAAGGAGCCACCTACAAGTCCCAGAGCTTCAATATTGATATTTCCTACTTAAGTTTTCAGAGTTACCTGAGTCTATTTTTAGCATCCAACTCTACAGAGTATAAGTGTTCCCAAAAGCAAAAACACTGGCCTGATCACAATGCTATGCTGGGAAAAAAGAGTCAAACAGCATTCTTTTTCCYGTATTTTGATTTTCATGTGAAGACAGCTCCTCTCTGCAGAACTAAAAAAATTAACAAGAAAAAGGTCTTCTCTAATCCGGCTGATGATAGTGTGGGAAGTCTGAAATGGTCTTCATAATGAGCACATCATAGACGCACCTGAAGATGGTATTCAACAAATTTGTACATGAATGGAAAAGAGAAATACCAGCCCAAGTAAACTGATGAACATGTGTACCTTATGTCTCATTTTTACTGAGTTGGAACCTGAGAGGATGTCTGGGGACTACACTTTCGATTGTGTACTTGGAATTCTTTGCATAAAGTAATGACAAGCTTTGAATGATCACAAAATGACACATACTGAGAAGAACAATGTTCAGAAAGAGCTCTGTACACCTCCGGAAAGCAGCTTTGATCAGAAGTTGTAAATGAGAATGCTTGAACATTATCTTCATTTTTAAGCCCAGTAATATGTGAACATAAACCCAAGAAATTTATTGTTCTGCATACAATCAAGAAACCAAATCAGCAAATACATAGTTTATAGCTTTGTGTATGGGACATTACCATTTACGAAAGTGCACACTAGACTTAGTGGTTCCTCACAGTGTTTCATGTTCTGAGAAGAAATATGGAAAACAGTGAGCTAATTAACAAAGTGGACTATAAAACTCTATGTAACTGTGTCCTTTACTACCAGGAAGGAATAAAAATTTGTGAATACAATAAGTTTCTCTTAATCTTAATGTGACAAGAGAAAATGTAGTTTTCTTAGCTACATGTAAATCTGGCTTCCCTCTCTGTCCTTTCCAGAATGAAGGAACAGAATTTAACATCAATTTCTAATTTATGTTAAACCAGAATAGACTGCTCTTTCTTCTGGAAAAATGGGGCAGGAAATGTTTAAAATCTCCTAATTTAATTCCTTATTCCAGTTTATCTCTTGAAGTTGTCTCCATTTACATTCTGAGACAGTGCTATGTCCGGAGACCTACAGGCACTCCTATCAAGGTGAATGTATCCCATCAGGGATAGAGTCCTGTGTGAAACAGTTGACTTACCCACAGCTTCTCATGAGAATTGCATTTCACTTCTTTATAGTAATTCTTTTTGTTCCTTGTTTATTTTTGATCTCAATCCAATGTTCCGTTCGATTTTCTTCTTCATGCCTCTTCAGCTCAAATCTTTTGTCACTTAATGGACCTGGTCCTGATGCACAATGAGAACAATCCACTTTTGGAAAAATYATTTACTAGAGCTTATGCAACGCAGCTTCAATCAGTTTTAAACAAACTTGCCAGAGTTAGTAGGAGGTGAGCTATTGCAAAGCATTAGCAAAGTGCTGCCTGGGAAGTGGCCAGTGTTAGCCTCCCTGAGCTCTATTTTACTGCAGGTTGTTTCAAGGTTACTCAGGTACAACTACAAGAACAGCAGTCATCAAACCTTTGTCTGCAATAAAGCTCTTTTTGCTGCTTTGACCCCACTGGATTGTCATACTATAGTTATAACTGTAATTTACACCTGCTTCATACGTTTTTGTGCTGCTGGTGTTCTGAGAAGCCTTGATATGAAAAAGAATCAGTGAGAATTAGATTCCAATTTTAAAATTATTTCTTTTCAGCCCAACYTCCCTCTGGTAAGCCCTCATCTTTCTCTTCAGCTGAACTTCTTTAAAGAAGGCATGTGACCATTGCACTGTTCAGCACCTAGGAGACATTTTATGTGATGGATTTGTTTCTGAAAAGCTTGCAATCAACCTACAAGCAATTAGAGGCCACTTTATTTCCTGGCAGTATTAAGGGCTCCTGCTGTTTGGTTTAGTACTGGCGGATGCAAATAAGGCTTTTAAAGGATCACTGTAAGTCATTCAGACTTGTGTAGTCCTTTCATTCCCCACAATGAAGTCAAATCCACATGAAAATCTGTCTCACATGATATCGGTAGYGAGCCAAAGCTCTGTCCTTGGATTTCTTCATTTACAGTAGAAATCACATACTATTCAACAGGAAGAAAAGAAAAGAAAATGCAAAGAGGTATCCTTGGAGCCCAAATGACAGGAGAGTTGTGTTAACATGATGCAGGAGTTTTAATTATTCTGAGCTTGCACCTTTAGAGCTAGCCATTTCTCAGCCTAATTAACCTGTCCTATTGTACAGCCCATGTAAGGYGCAAGGCAATTAACACTTGTAAAATAAATAAACAATTAAGAAATGTTTTGATTTCTGGTTACGCTTTTTGTTATTCAAACTGCACTGTAGTTTCTGCCTATGAGGAATTTGCATTTTTAAACACTTCACATTTCATTACCAAGTGTCTCTTGCCTCTCTTACACACAGGAGAGTATCATATATAAAAATGAAACTATAAAAGTGTGCCATTTCACCAATKCAAAAAAGAAAATAACAAGCAAACATCATCCTTTAAAAACTTGTGTCACAAAGTATTTTTTAACTGTATCAAATCTTTAAAGAAATAGTGAGAATGTTTACTAGTTTTATTCTAGAATTTATTGTAACTGAGAACAAACACTTGCCCAGATTTGCAAGTTAAGTTTACCCTATTCTTTTATTAGCTAATATTTGCCAGGTCTCTGAAGCACTGTCATTCTAGACTATTGACACATCTTCTGCTTATTAATTTTTGATAGCTCTAATAGCTTTATGTCCTCCCATTCATGAGTGAATTTTTWAGGTATAGGTACAAATCTTGTGGGCAAGGAGTAGAATTCTTTACCAGTGATGGTCTTGGGTAATTTTTTTGTAGGTCTGATTATGACCATCACTTTGATTAGCACCATAATTCCTTAATGGATAACTATAAAATAATTCTAATTTATAGGTCCCATAGGTTGTCATTATTACAAAAGAATGTCATAGTAGAATGTGCCTCATGGAATCATTCAGGCTGTTAATGGAACTAGTTAATCACATCTATTAATGTCATTTGCTTGTTAATGAGTAGTTAATAATCAGTTAGTAATATCTATTCAGGAAGTTTATGGTACTAGTTTCATAATGAGGTCCCAGCAGGTAAGTTCTTATGCAAGTAGGACCATTGAGGTCAATGATGTCCTTCACAGGCAGGAGGSTTACTGCATTATATTATTGCACATCATTGTAGCATTACACTACAAACCCATAGATGAAAGAAAAGGAAAGGAAGATTTTAAAATTCATAGCTATTAAAAATATGCAACTGTCCAAGGATAAAATTGACTYAGAACTACCTTTAGGTATGTGATTCCATTATATATGTAACAATCAAAAATAAAACAAGTATGAAGTGTGTGTCTTGTAATTATTGCAAGTATATCTAAGCAGATGTATTATATTTCAGCTTCTAGTATTCTTTGATTATGAAATTGAAATCATGAGTGCCTGTAATATCAAGTCATCTTTACCCAACCATATAWTAAAAAACCTTCACAAATCTTGTAAATTCTATAATTCTCTATTAAAAGTGCATATTAAAATTCTCTACTCTCTCAAATAATAAATGCAGTTTCCACAATACCTGCAGCATGAAAAGTTCAAGGATTATGCTAGCAAAAAATCAGGACACAAAAATTTCCAGGAAATATGTTCATTCAGGTAAAAAATGGCTTAGGTGTAAATAATCAGTGTGAAGGAAAAAGCAAAAGTTGTCAGCAGATGTAACATGCTTCCTAGTTTAACACCATCTTGTAAAAAAAAACCTAACAGTTTCCTATTGACAAAATGTACACATACACTGTCAATAAAATAAAATAAGCAAACATCTTAGCATATCTGTCCCCCAGAGAAAATCTKATTTCTTTTTGCAGAAGTTATATTATATGAGAATAGTCTGAGCAATAAAATGGCAAAAGTCCCAGTGGACAGATGATATTTCTGTGAGAAGCTGCCAGTGTAAATCATACCTGGTACAGATTGCTGTGTGTTTGTGTTTATTCTCCATGAGCCATATACATCCTGGAAAAGGCTTGTATTTACAATTTAAATTGTCAATGTGTGAATTTCATCTCATGCAAATTTGAAAACCTATGTCATAACCATTATTCAAATCCCTATTAACATAGTAGTTTTCATTGCTTCCTAAGTGCTTTCCCACACTTTGTAAGTAAGAAAACAGTAAGAATGGTGCCCATTTGTTCTTGTATGATTTTTACTTCCAGACCATTTTASTTCACTCACYGTTTCTCACAAAAGGAATAGAGCATATTCACAAACATCTGAAAATTCCCTGTAGGGTACAAATCCTGGAGTCTGAAGCCCATTTTGTAAAAATAAGTGTTTGTGGGAAAGCAGATGGAAACAGGGCAGTACCTCTAGTCTCTACAGCAATTCAGCAGGTGCCACACAATAGTATGATTGTGAGAACAACAAAGTCATGTTCAGCATGTTGAGGAAGTAGTCTTCAATAAATGTTAATAATATTTAATCCAGTAGATAAGAGGATATTAAATGTTAGATAACAAAATTATTCATTCATAAAATGAAGACTACAACTACATAGCAGGACTGAGAACTCCAAAGATTGGTATGTCTGAAATTTTTCCCCTGTTTAGTACATTTAGCTCAAAAAATAGTCTTGTTCATCCCCAACTATGAAACAGAAATAAGCAAGATTTTTTTAAAAAGTGACCCCTGTCCTGTCATATATAACAGTAAGTACCATGCTGTGAGCACACAAATACAGAGTTCAGTTTGTTCAGCCACATTATTTTTCTTTTGCTTCTGACTGATCCTGTAYGAAATGATGAAATGGTATTCCATGTGTTTAAGCAGTTACTCTCTATCTTCTTTTCCTTTATTGTCAGATATTTCAGGCCTAAGCCCCTGTATCAGTTTCCAAAACAAAGAGTAAAGGATGGTTGCATTAACCTTAGCAACGGATACATTCGTTTGTCTCAGAAAATTCTTAACTCCATGCTACAAGCCTACTCTAATTTTCTACCTGTCTTCTTGTATTCTGAAACAGTGACAGGCTTGGGCCATGACCACTTCCTCAGGGGAAGTGGTCCAGAACTAAACACACTCTCAGTGATGAGATACCTAATTTTCCTAATATCCAGTTACCCAGTTCAAAATGTTAGATGACCGGGTGACATGAAGATTTGACTTTCAACCAACTTTCACACTTGCTGTTTTACCTTTCACTTGATCAACACGATACTTGTTGACATAAGTGGATCTTGGTTCAAAATCTATTTTATCTCAGTGAAAAGGATCCAGTTGCTTTGAATGACTTTTGGCCCAGACTGAAGCCCAGGAAGACACTTGGGCACATGCTTTGTTCATGGGATTATTCCCATCAAAGTTAAATGGAAAACAAAGATGAAGTTATGTTTTTGTACCAAACTGGAGCCTGGATATACCAATAGGCATTTCCTAATTGATAAATTCTTAATGAAGGAACTGGAAATTAATTTCACAGAAGATCTGCTACATCATTGTGAAAGCAGATTTCTCCTAGAATATAAAAAAAGCTCCTCAGATAAACCCAAAACTAAATCCAAGGATTTTGATATTGGTTGGTTCATGTTGTAAGATTACCTCAGGGCTATGAGACTCTTCTGTTTAACAGGTATAATTGARAGCAGAACTGGCCTTTTAACTTAAATTATCTCTGAGTTAGTGCCAAATAAGCTCTTTAAAATCTACATGCTCAGGATTTACTGTACCATAAGTTGTATAGGCTGACCCTGGAATTCCAACATGTTGGGAACTATAATAAGCTGGGTTATAGGTTTTCCTGAGGGTCTTTTCCTCTCCTTAAGACTGGACATGGCATATAGCTGCAATCAAAAGGGGATATTGTAAAGCAAAAGTCAGCRGACAATGACCAAAATAAAATCACATTTGAGAATGACATAAAATAAGGAACAAGATAAAGTCCAAATGAGTATACAGCTCTCTATAGCTGAGAGTGAAAAGCTGCATAAACTGAATAACTTGATTTGTATGACAATATCAATTCAAATAACATTCCATAAGATTGTTAGATCAAAAATAATATGTGGAACATTGGGATTCTGCTTGGTTTTACATAATAATGTCAAGAGCCAGGAAAGATGTGGTGTTGAATCACTTGTTTACATTGTATAATYTGTATGAGCAGTTAGTCCACCACCTGTGGACTAACTGGACAGTCCGTGTCTGTTTCTTGCAGGATGGTGTGTCCAATGTAATCTCTTTTACTTCATGAAAACATTAATCATTAAAATGGAAAGAGTAGGTAGAAAGGAATTTAATGGCAAGAAAATTGTTGCAAAAAGGCTCTATGCACTCTGGCCCATGAACAAAATGAACAGAAAAAATTTAGAACAAAGGAACTTATTAGAAGCCATGATCACCAGCTGTTATTTTGCATCTAGAACAAATATGTTGATATATAAACTTTAAATAATTATGAGGCACACCAAAAAAATTCTTATGTAAGTATTTTAAAATGACGCATTCTTAAATGGAGAGCAATTAAAATATATGCCTGAAGCAATCTGGAATTTCTGTATTGTAGAAAACTAATATATATAGTATCACTCTGATCTGGCAGGAAATAGAACAATTTCTACTAATGAATCATTTGGGGGAAAATATCTTTTAAGTAGCCATGTGTTATATTTTTATGTAAATAAAATKTCATCRCTGACTTGTGTATTTTACTTTTATTAGCAGTATCTGTTTTAAATTTTGAAACAGCTTTTTAATAGAAATATAACAGTATTATTTTACTATGTTTGGAACTCCTAATTTTATACTCATTCTTAACAAAAATATGTCAAAATTGACCGTTTACTACAAAGAAGTAATTATGTGAACATACAACTTTCTATCTCGGAAGAAAAATAATCCCTAGTAAACTGCGTTCACGTCTCTCCCTGTGATTTATTGTGAATAGATAGAAGGTTTTCAAATCTGTCATGCTGATTTTATAATTATTTTCCTCAGCAATTTTTTRATTAGGTAGAAATCTGCTGTATTTTGGGAAAATAATCTTGACTGTACAGTAGAAGTGAAGATACTTGACTGAAGTAGAAGTGAARAAACAAATCTGAGTTCGGTGTTTCACCTGTCTTTGCCTAAATAATGGAAAATAATCTTTTGGAAAATTTATCTTTCTCTTTCTCACTCATAAACACATGCAGAGTGCAGACAAAGCAACTTTTTTTTTTATAGTTGGAAGAGACAGAAACATCAGAACCAATACTTACATGATTAAATAAGAGAAATATTAAAATTGCAATTAATTTGTATTTGAACTGAGTATTCAGAATTAATCTCTCATYTATTTAAGTGAATGGTAAAATGTAACAATGTAAAAGTAGATTATTTCTTCTCRTTTTATTCTTCTTGTTTTAAAGCCACTCTGAACACATTGTGGAAATATTAAACTGAAAGCCAATTCCAGCACCTCTGTTCAGGAGAGAAAGTATTTCATTGACATTCATACTGAACAYTGTGCAACAACATATATTAATTGCCAATCAAATTAGAAGATTTTTGGATGGATTTCCAAGGCCATGCCTACACTAGCAAGTGGGGTGACATAGCAGGARCTAGTCTAGCAACTGAAAGAGCTGGTGTGGAGAGGTCGTCATCCAGCTGCCTATGATTTTCCAGATTTTGTACTGGTTCTCTTCTGGTCACCAGGACTAAAAGCCCACTTGCATTTCTATCTCATTTTGCACATCCCAGGGAGAAGTTTTGGTTCAGCCTTATCTGCTCCTGCGCTCCTGGAATGCTCCACAACACATAGCAAACTCTAGTCCAGATTTTCAGTTTCTTAATAGATCTGCATTTCATTTTGTGCAGAGTAGAATTATAGCTTTAGGGCCTCTTACAGTTATGTTAAATGACAAACATTGGTTAAATCCCTGAGGTTTGGCAGCTGAACTTGTGTCATTGCATTAATTCTATTTTAATGCAGATTCAACTGTTTGTGTGTATTGTGCAGGTGTGTGTGTGTTAGTGTGCGTGTGTGTGTGTACATTTGCATGAGCTAATTGTAAGGCAAAGTTAATTACGAGGCTATGTTTTAGAAACAATGTTTGTCTGTTTCGTTTAAATTTAAATTATTATCTGCTGTCAGAATTASCAGTGTCAAGGGAAGAGACACAGAAGATTGTCTCCTTACCTCCCTCCCACTGCTATGCACTATGTCCCCTAATATAAACTAATTTTCAAATGAGTGGTTTATCACTGTGAGTAGATGAAATTTGTGATTCTTCTCATATAGCTTATTTCTATATAAATTACATCTAACTATTATTTGAGGTATTTTCACCCTATGACCTGCTTTTTTGACTCCTTTTTCTTCCCCCAAAGTGACTAAGGCCCTCCCTGCTCCCTCACGTGATCTCTCTGTTTGGGACTCTGCTTTTGGCTACCAGCATTTTATTATAGCATTGTGATAAACCAGGTGTCATGGCCTCATTTTGTGTTCCTGGAGCTGAGCCACCTGCTTGGATTGCTGTCTCATGAGGACCTCCACAGTATAATAACCTTTGTTTGTATTGTTTGTGGCTTAACCAACAATTCCTGCCTAAGGCTTTTAGTGTGTCTGTAGCAAAATTACTCCTGAGTATCTAGGTATGGAAAGGTAGATGTGTAAGCAGTTAAAATATAGCTTAGTGATAGAGACAGATAAACTTTTGATGAGTACTATGTAAGGAAACTTTTCCTCTCTCATGATAAATTAAACTTTACACTTTCTGTTCCTTTTGTTTCAATAATTTCAAAAAATTCCTTTTAATAACCCATGTTGCAACAATTAGAATAAAGTTTCAAGTAGAAGAAACTGAAACAAATATTCATTACTTAGAAAATGTTGAAAGGAACAAGTCTTAAAATTTCAGAACCTTAAAAAACATTCCTTACCAACAGTTGCATTCCTCAAAGTCAGTCATTCCTTGCAAAAGTCTCTGTTTTGGTTCATTTACTTTTGTCAGCTTACACAATTCTGCAAAACAGTCCTGAGCAACTCAAAAGTGGAATTGCTTTTCTCTATTTTTAATATTATRTTTCCTTACATTTCCCATCAAATTTTACAATAGTTCTGCAGTTTTATGGCTTCTCATAGATTTTTTGGTTTGGTTTGGTTTTCTGGTTTTTGGTTGTTTTTTTTTTACTTTACAAATAGTTCAATATACTGAAAAGTGAAGATATTATACACATTGTGATGTTTCTAAAGTATGTGGTATTTACTATCCAAGCCCTTTAGAAATATTTGTGGAAAGAGGAAAGTCAATGATCCAAAAGCTCATTGAAATCAATGGGAGACTTTCCATTAAATTCAATGGGCTTTCGTCCAAGCTGTTTGTAATTATAGGCTGACATTTTCAAAGCTGCCTAAGGGATCTGGAAGCCTAATACTCATTAAAATTAACTGGGCATCTAGCTTTACTGGGGTGCTTTAGAAGTCACTACTACAGTGTATATAAATGAGTGACCTGTTTATGACAGTCAGTTACATTACACCTCCATGAATCTGTGTGCGTGTGTCTTATCTTCCATATCAAAGAAATGTTTTTCAATTTTATTGCTTGACAAGGGCCATTTTCCTGCAGAAAAGTATTCTCTAATTTAAAAAGAGTGTGGAATGTACAAAAAAAATTTTCATAGAATTCAGCAAAACTGATTCATATAATGGCTTTTTTATCCCCTTAGCAATTTTTGATTCATTAAGAAATATTCTTAATATTTAGATAGTAGCCTTTCATTTGAAAAAGTTGTTTGGACTGTGATTGACAAATCATAAAAATGCTCTAGCATTTCCTATGGATGCTGTACCGTATTAAAACTATATATATATATACACACATGTATATAAGGTGAGTCACTTCAGCTACAGTTGTTTATACACACTATTTAAAATCTAATCAAACTCGTGAACGATGTTGATTTGTTCTAAATGTCACTTTTTAGAGTAGCATGTGGTTTCATTGTAATACTTTCAAAGTAACATTTGATTTTAATCTGACTCTCATTCATATGCTTATAGCAAAAAAATAGATGACTGCTAAGTATTTTTAAGAGATTAGAAATGTTAAAGTCTTTAGAAGCTAGATATACAAAAACTTTAAWATTTGGAAATAAAAGGATAATATTTTCATTCTGAGGGCATCTGAATTATGAGATGGATCAAAATAAATGTAACRCTTGTTTAGATAAAATATTTATGTGCACTAAATATATAGTTCAATGGTAAGCTTGATTTTATTTAAATTCATCATGAATCATAACATTTCCCAAAATGACTTTTTTTTTATTTGATTATGACTTTGTAATGACAGTATTGTTGCTATGAAATCATTTTACAGACAACAGAAGTATATAAGGAATAGTGTTGCTAGAAACAAGAAAAAATACAAAATGGCCAGGTTAAAGCAGATCATTTATTTAAACTCATCTCAAGTAATACTAAATAGAAACCATTTAAAAATTGTATTTGGGGTAAAATTAAAGAGTGTGCATAAATAGCYGGTCTGTTGAAATTGAAGTTTCTTCAGATGCAATTACAGTCCTGTTTCAAGCAAACAGCAGCTTCCTGCTTCACTCCTACTGGGAGATTTTGCATATTGTCAAATTAATGATGATAAAATCAGATTCCAAGAGTATRAATAGCTATTGCATTTTTTATTAGCATCATGCTATGTTTCCTATATTTTTGTTAATTGTTTCCTGCTTTTGAGTTGGCTACTGGCCTGCCTTCTTGGTTTAAGAATTGGTGTCAATTCCAATATAGGTTAAAAGAAAAAGGGAAAGGGAAGCTATTTCTTACAGTACAAGAAATCCAAAACAAGCAGAAAATATCTTACAGTAAAAGCAGTATAAAAAGCAGAAAGCACATAATTAAACTGAATTGGAATGAAATGCAATTGCTAATGTGCCTAACTGTGAACTATTTTATGACAATTTCTGTAATCAGAATTCCATTTCTGTTACTCTGTAATTAGTTTCTATAGGTGCAATTTTTTTCAGTGTTAATGGGGGTTACTGATGTAAAATGTACAAATTCRTGGAGGTACAACACCAAAACCATTGCAGGTTTCAGCACAGATAACTGTTTAGGTCTCTGAATCTCTGAAAGTCCTCTGGAAATACARCAGGCAATCCCTAACCCTCCTGTACCTGAGACCATTTCTTCTTTAGGACTTGTGAAGCTTCTCAGACTCCTGCTTTTAAGGGAATTCATCAGCATTTTTTTATTTTTTAAGTGATGATCACAGCTGAAAATACTGATATCAGTCTAAGGACTGATCATGCATTCCACGGTAGCTTCTCTGTGCGGCTCTGCTGTCAATGATCCGTCAGCTTCCTATTTATCCACTTCTCAGTTCCTACCCCTAATAATCATCTTCTCTAGTTTAACTAATAATTTCCTATTAAGCATCAAATATTTTCCCATCTTCCAAGCAGATTATATCTAGATTAGAACTATTTCCCTTGTCTAGAAAAGCAATTATCTTCCCAATGAAGGCTATCAGATTAGTCTGACACAATTTGTCTTTGTCAAAGTGAGGCTCCATTTTATAACATTTTTGCTGTACCTCTGTGCCTTCATTCTTTCCTGTTGTAAAATATAGCCCAGACCGAGCCAAACTTGTAATGATAACCCTATTTTAGTGTCTTAAATATGTGTAACATTTAATATTTTTTCTCTGTTTTAGCATTTAATGGAAATTTATGGACTTTGCTCCTCTGCTAGTGGACCTGCAAYATCGTGCCAGTATTCTAGTGATTCTGGKACAGCAGCAATCCATCTCAGTTTTTGTATTTGAAGTAGTAAGTGTGTTTTCCTCCATAGCAAAATGTCCTTTGTGTCCCATATCATCCCTGTGGCTTCCCTAAAAAGTGAACTTCAGCATAGACCTTTCGTAATCCTTATCCCCTCTTTCCTAGACACTGTTTTCACTTCAACTGAATTCCCCTTTGTTTATAGAAGTATCATTATGTTTAATTAAAAAAAAAACAAAAAAAACCAAAAACTTGATCACTTATCCTAAAAGTAGTAATCTTTAAATGATAATTTTCTAATTAAATTTGTTTTAAATTCCTTTAGACTTTCCATTCTTCTTTGATTATGCCCATGCATTTTTTTATTCATTTATACATTAATTCATTTTTCTTCTATTTTGTTCCTTTAGGTTTCTACAACTTTTTACTTTTTGATTTTTTTTTGTTGATTGCTACTTTTTAAGTATTAAGGTAYCTTCTATAGTGAACTGTGAATGAAAAGCAGAGTTTCACCGTGCTTAGCTTCACTTAACAGAACATTGTCGCAGACAACTTTTATGAAAAATCCTTCTCTTAAGATTTTTCCTCCTGAGAAGCTGAGAGGCCTCAGGAACAAAATGTAAACAATGGTTATCTGCTGCTGTGGAATGCAACMTGCGGATCTGTGATTGGCTCCTGTTGGTTTGTTTGTAATTAATGGCCAATCACAGTCAACTGGCTTGGACTGTCTGTCTGAGAGAGAAGCTTTTGTTATCATTCTTTGCAATTCTATTCTTAGCTAGCCTTCTGATGAAACCTTTTCTTCTATTCTTTTAGTATAGTTTTAATGTAATATATATCATAAAATAATAAATCAAGCCTTCTGAAACGTGGAGTCAGATCTTYGTCTTGTCGCTCATTCAAGAACCCCTGTGAGCACTGTCATAGAAGATTATTTTGTTCAAGTCCTCACTTTAAATCAGAAACTTTAAAGACTAGTTTGTGGTTTTCCTTCCATTTMATTTAAGGTGAGTTATCTCATGATTTTTTTTTTCCAAAGGTTATTTCCTATAGCTCTGTTTTTATGCAACGTGCTTGTTAGCTATCAAAATCTTCAATAACAAAGTGTGTTTCTTTCTGGTGTATAAACTTTTCGGTTACTGAGTCTGAGACAACACAAACCCTAATTTCATTTTAGCATTTGTTCTGCAGTATATCTCTGGGAAGTTCAAATTACTTTTAGCGACAGTTTCTGGTAGTATTTACAGATATCTTTCTATAGGCAAACATGAACTAGTGATTCTATAGTGGACCCCATTTTTTTTTTACCCTTTTCCCTCCAATACATGTAATATTTGCCATCATTTTAAAAGATCAGCATGAAAATTCGTATGCAATTCCTGCTTACATCTTTAAGGCTATCACATTCTCAAGTTGTGGTATTGCTCTCACAGTCTTACTCTTCTATGTGACAAAACTGCCTGCTTTACAGGGCTTATATGAGTCTTCTGGGTTTTTTTCTTCTGCATTTCCATTACCATTTTTCTATCCAGCTTGATAGTCTACATCACTATCCTAAGTTCTTCATGTTGTCATTTCTCAAGCTGGAATTTATATATTTCACTTTTTTTGAGACATCCATGAATTTACTTGTAAGGTATTTAAATTTAACTATTTAAAAACTGCTTTCATTTCTAGTGATGACAATTATATAACTAAAATAAATTAATTGGCAAATGTTTGGTCAGGGTTTTTTTTTATTTATCCCATTTAAAACTGTATAATAAAAATGGTGGATGTTATATTGTTTCAAAATTCTCAGTGATTTTTAGTCTCACCATTCTGATATCACTTGTGTTAGCAATAACCAAAGAAAATTTATACAGACATAAAAACCAATCCAACAGTAGAATATTTTCCAAATGACAAACTTGTCTAAACTTTCCTTCTAGCACCAGATTTTATTTATCTCTCTCACTTTGTCTCTTTTCTTTTTTTTTTTTTTTTCCTGTAGAACATAAGTCAAGATTACATAGTTGAATATTTTCCCTGTTCTGGAATAATCATCTTCTATCTGTCCCAGTTGAACTGTATTATTGCCACTTATGCGGCCTGAAAGTCTGCAGCATTTGGGATTTTCAAAAATATGTGACCCCTGCAATGTATCTCTTCAGGAAAGTAGACTTTTAAGCTAAGTCTGATTCCTTTTCATCATCAAGCTAAATCTCCTTCCCTCTAAATTTTAGATATGAAAGAAACATGACTGTGTAAGACCCATGGCAATCTAGCCAGGGAAGGACTAGAAGGAATATCAGGACTTGATGCACGCCACCATACATAGTGTACTGATGAAATAGACCATGAAGTTCTAGGTGAAGATACTGACAAGATGTTAAATATTTCTGCTTCAAATTGAGTCCATTCCTTGTAGAGAACAGAAATATCTTTAAACTGGGGCAGACCTGTCCTAAGCTTTGCATAAGACTCTGGAAAAACTGAAGAAATCTCTAGCTCTCCCCTTTCTGCTATTCAAATTTTTCTTCTCTAAAGCAAATAACCACATACATTACGAATCAATCATGTTTAAAAATTTAAATAAAACATCTCAGACGTTCTTTCTTCTAGAAAGATAAAGGAAGAATACTGACTGTATCTGTCACTTTGCTTGATGTTCTCTGGGTAATCATAGTATAGAAAATCTACAGGCTATAAAATTGACTTCTGAGTTCTTCGCAGTTATAAATTAAGTTACTCCAATAACCTTGTCTGGCCACAGCACAAATAGGAAAAGGACTGATGGACTGAGAGTTTTCTTTGAGGCAGAAGTTTCAGCTATGCTTTTCTAAGACAAGTAAGGCATATTTTTTTAGAACTGTCATTGTATACCTCCCGCTCTCCCGCTATATTCAAATATCTTCCACTATTACCTTCAGGTGCCACTGGCAGGGTTCAAAAGTACTTCTGCAAAACAGGCCACAGTCTCAAGTCAGGCAATGGGAAACTGGGGAACACACAACTTGTGGCCACCTATAAAAAGTTAGCAGAGGGTTAGTCTGTTCTCCAAGGTGGCCTTGACTGAACTAATTAAACCATTCTTTCCATCTTTGCCCCTCCATCTTTGCTTCAACCACTCTTGCTTCAACTTCTGCTGTAAATCAGGGTATCCAGGCCACATCAAGCATCTGTACTGTATAGTCTTGTTTTGGTTCCCCATGAGGTTATGCCTCCTGAAAGAAAAAAAGCATATTGTTATGTAATAATTGTTTTTTCTTAGTGTATGCTCATAGGGATTGTACAATTAAGATGGCTTAAGCAACTTTTACTCAAGTATTATCACATTTGAATTTMCATCATAACTAATTTCAATATGCCACCAGAGAAGTGTCCCACACATTTATTAAGAGTACTATCTTAATAAATATTGATAGATCTTGATATCTATCAATGGAAATACTGAATCATTTTACAGACTACTAATAACTTCAGCTAATATAGTCATGGAGCAGTTCAGGACTGCTGGGGTCTCCTCTAAGTTCCAATGGGACAGTAGATTTTTATTGTCACAGATTGTCCTGCCAATTCTTCAAAGACTTTACGCACTGACCTTATCATCTTGCAAAGATTTAGGTTCTCACCCAAGCCCCATTTCTGCATCATATCAAGTGCAATCTTTATTCCTTAAATTCCTGACATTCCTTTACATTCCCCAACCAAAATCTTACTTTTTATCCTCTTTTTACATTATAGAGTCCTAGTCTCCCAGTGCCTGATCCCTTTGACATTGTCTCTCACTGCAGCTATTCTCTGCAGCTCCTCTGCCACTTCATGGCTGAAGTAGATGTTAATACTGGTGAACTCAGCACACCCTTTTCACTTTATCTACTTGTGCCTCTGGCTTTGAAATATCACAGAGCTGTGTATATAAGAAAAATGTTACATAGCCACAAGATGAACCCCACAACTCCTTGCCCGACTAATGTTCTTTGCATAAGACGTAAGAAATCTTTGCTAAGCCTGAATATGTTTTTCAAAGCCTTATAATTTAAAGTGACAATGAAAGGCAAATTTCAGTTTTCATCCCACATTGTTATCCCCAGTTGCCAAATATCATTCTGCAGCTTTAAATTATATTAACTATTTAAATAACTTCTTTTCTTATCGTCTTCCACCCTCCCCGCTCCTTTTTGAATTTCTATCATGCGTTAACATATCTTTTGCCTTATTCTCAGCAATGACTGGATTGTTTTGGCAAAAAAGGCATTCTAACACATATTTTAAAACCTCAGAGCAGACACTAAGGAACATTTAAGCCCAAATGTCTACCAATTGGCAAACTGAAAAGGTCTAAAATCAGCATTTTATAATGGAAAGTGTCAGGGTACATTAATGAGCATAGCTACCAGCCCATTTTTGGCTTTCATTTATTCCTTCAGCACTAACTAAAAAGCACACTGTCCCTGGTAGAAGSAGCCAGCTCAGAGCCTTTAGCTCGCACAGGTGGCATGCTGCTGGCCCAGCTGTGTTTTTTTCTGTGCTTTGTGACTTTATTTGTGGAAATCCAGCAGAGGTTCATGCAGAATATTGTCACTTCAAGATGTTCTACCCTGGGGTAGAATCAAACCAATCTCCAACCAACAGGTCTGCAACCTGAATATTTCAAAAAATGTTTGCTTACATCTTTTTTTAATAGCCCTTTTCCTTGTTCATAAACCAGCAATTTATTCTTAACTTAGATATATACATAATACGACTCAGTAACTGTTATCCAGAGGTCCTCTTTGCATTTAAAACTTCAGTCTTTCTCTGCACAAAATTACCTTTGATGGATGGGGAGAGGGTTGGTTTTTCCTTAAGAAAATTTAAMAAATTAGCACATTACCACTAATTAGCACATTATATTGCAACACTTTCACACCAATTTCCCATGTTTATAAAAAATAGCATGGAAAATGTTAGGTAGATAACTTAGCAAGTTGGCTTCAACTCTAAGTGGTAAATGTTTTCAACTGGACTGATTAAATAGGTGAACTGTGTGAAAAACTACTGATGAGGCCAGGACAACTGGAGTTGTAAAACTAGGGAATCTTACTACAAGAATAATTTAACACCAGAGTCATAAAAAACCAAAGCATTTGCATCAATAAGGGAATAGAATAAAAATTAACTAATCACAAATACATAGATATGTTTCTCCTCCCATCAGTAAAGTAGAGTTTAAAATACAATATATAAAATTTATTGCCAAAGTGTTTAAAACTAAGATTAGGTCGTACAAAGGAATTGTCCCTACAGTCTGTGGATCCTAGAATACTTCTTATAGCAAACAGCACAGTATGAATATGGAAGGCATAGGAATTTTCCCCTCTGGAAAGAAACTCTTTTAATTCCCTGTAGTAGGAAATTAAATATCACATAATATACATAGACACATATATTATTTGCATTTGATCTGTTTGGAGCACCTTCAGTGTTATTTTTGGAGGAATACAACAAAAATAACAGCCCTCAAGTACCTTTGGGACAGTAATCTAGATGAGAAAAAGTATGAATACTACATCCAAGATTATTACAGCTGAAAGAAGTAATGATACTGTATTTTATACTGGGTTTTAGGACTGATATAATATATGCAGCTAAAACTTTACTAACCCCACATTTTATAAAAGTGATTATCGGTTGATTAAAATTGCATATTAGAGACCATAACTTCAAATTTGTATTCACATCATGCAAAATAGTGTAGAATAAAGAAGAGTCATGAGAAGTTACATTACCCACCGAATATTGCCCTCATTTCACCACATATTATAAAGTAATTGGAAGAGATATAGAKGTGGTGTCCTTCCTCACTGGGACAAATTGATGGCGATCTGAGAGAGGGGAAATGCAGCGATGTCCAAACACTTCCTTCAGAGTAAGCTGATTCTTAGCCACAGGGAGGAGGTTCACTGTAAACATGGGAACTGTGACTCACTGGCTGCTTTGCCTTGCAAGGAACAACACACACAAAGCGTGGTTTTCCCACACTCTTGTGTTTACCCTAAGCATGTAAATTCATGTCTTGGCTTGCATCATTTGCTCATGCAAATTTCCTGTCAAAGTCAGTGGGAAATTTGAAGATATAGGGAATTGCTTACATCTTTAACTACAACAAGTTTTTTGATCAAATGTTTCAAACCTGCCTTCCCACTTTTCCCAAATATTAGCAACAAAATTTCTTTATTTGTATTAATTTTCTTGTTATGAGGAATTGTTTCCCTTTATATTGCCTAAGTGGTCTGTGCTCCTTTTCCCTGATCTCATCTACCAGCTGTATTCTTAAACTAATGCAGAGCAGACAGCATAGTTCAGGGCRGTCTGTTGCCAGGCTTTTCCTGCTGCAGGATGCCACTTTCACCATTTTATTTCATAAACATAATGAACTTTTCATCTCTTCTCCCTTATTTGTGAAATGTGTTTAAATAGACAGCATTTTCTTCCCATCCTCACTTCAGCAGAAAAGTAAAATATAGAGAGCAAGCCTCGTTTCCTGAAATAAATTACTGCTACAAGAAAGTGTTTCATGCTACCTTTTCCGGAAAGTAGTGGTGGTGACAGTGGTGATAGAAACTGTCCTTAGCAGAACCTCACAGGGAACCCTAGTTAATTACTGAAAATTAGAACCAAAGTAAAATTAGGTCCCCATTATTAAAATCAAGCACTAAGTGAATTATTCACATACCCTTTGGCAATCACAATCATGGAACTCAATGCCCCTCAGGGAATATTTGGTCTGAAGGATGAAGATGACTCCACTTCATTGTAGGTTTTAAATTATAAGTGATAAAATAATATATAAAAAAAATTTATGAACCAGAATTTAAAGGTATTCTGCCTACTATTTTACTGAATAGCAATGAATCTGAGTAAGTGGCAGACTAAAGCAGGTAGGCTAAATTTCCAGAAGCACCTCCTCTACCAACACTACGTCCTTTCAGACCTTTGAATGCCTCTTGCAACACTGCATCCCTCATATATCCACCTAGAAAAAAGTCTTTCTGTGTGAAGAATCCTTGTTCCCTAGCAGAGGAGCCTCTGTTATCTTTGCTGAGTAGCAGCAAGGGGCAGGGTACTTCTGCCAGATGTTGTCCCAAACACCTATCTTGCTGTGTGGCAATTGTTCTATTCACCGTGGACAAGACCTTCCTCCCAGAGGGTGGAAGGACAAGATTTTGTAAAGGGAAGTAAGGAGAGGAAAGAGGGAGCTTCTCCATGGCTGAGCAAAATGTGCATTCTATTACAAGTAAATGGAATCATTTTATGTGAAGTAGGATTGCTTGATTTTGGATGGAAAGTTCACAGATCCCTTAGTTGATCTTGTAATTGTTTTTGTATTGTAAATTGCATTTACAGTTCAAAAGGGTTGAAAATTAAATGAGCTGCTAGTTTTGGCACAATGGTAGAACATATGTATACGCAGAGCTATCGTATCATCAACAACTCCTTAAAAAGTAATTTTCTTTTATGATATTGAAGAACCTTATACGGCGTTTTTCCTGTGGTTTTTAACTGGGATATAAAATGAAGATACTTTTTTTTCATTCAAGGCACATTTTGTATCTCACCCATCCTAAAAAATGTGAGAAGTGGGACATTAATGGCTCATGAAGACCAGTTTTACAGCCTGGGGAACTTTGACCAGAGTGCACATATGACAAACAAAACATTAAATGGAAAGAGTTTAATGCTGTTTTGCGCTGAGAAGATTTGCTTGTATCTTTCATTCTCTTCTAGATGCACATATTTTATATTGGTTGTACTGCAAATGTATATGCATGATTGAACTCAAACATTATGCAGTCTTAGCTATTATTTCAATATTTTGAGTGAATTCTGCTAGTAGACTGTTCAGGTTCATCTGCATAACATCGATTTGATTTGTTCTGCACACCAGCAGACATGTTTTGAAGTAGTTTATAAATGTTTCTAACTAAGTATTCATAGTTATAAGTCCATGGTAAGTGGATCTTCCTTCCCTTAGTACATCCTTGTTTTTTCTGCTCTCTGAGAAGATGGTTGATTAGATCCCTTGGGTGAATACTTTTGGAGACTTGTTAGTTTGTTGTAAATCCATGTGGTGCCAGATACTGAAAATAATTGGAAGCTTTACTTGTTAATAGTGTACTTATTAAAAAACCACAAGGAGTTTCAGAAGAACACAAATCTACTATCTCTGTATTTCATTCCACTTTTTCCAGTCTCCTTATAAATATGTGAATGGTACAACATGACCTATCAGTCTGTTGAAGTGGAGACTCTAATTTCCAGATTAGCCAGTCTCCGTGTAATACTGTCTCTGGCATTGCACTGTAGAAGGCTGAAGCTTGAAAGATCATTTAACCATATCAAGCCATCTGCAGGTGTGTAAGAAAAGAATATCCTTCCTGGAGCTCTTCTCTACAGCGGGAGGTGCACTGCCATAATAAGAGCTGAGTGTGGGTAAGGAGGAACCYTGCTGCTGCACAACAGAGATGGAAATGCTCCACACAAGAGAAAATCAGGCAGAAGCTCATGAGAAAAGAAAGACCCAAAGCRACTCACATTAGTTCTCAACAAGAGTCAGTCAAAATTTTTACTTTTCTCCTGTTTAATGGTTTGTTTCAACTATAAGTCAGTGTTAACATTTTGAATAGATGTGTTTGGTAACTGCCCAAACAGATACAAGAAACAAACCAAAATCTAGATCTCTAAGTGTATAAGAAAGCTTGAAATCAGACAAAATACTGTGGAAATAACTGGTAATACTTTAATTTTTAGTTTGTGAGCTTGTTCTAGTCTAGGAAAAGCTGAATTTTATTAAAAGACCAACAATTACTCAAAATCTGAAGGGAAGAGTAAATGCCATGTAGAACATTAATAAACTTAAGGAGGAAATGAGACAAAAAAGAATTTTAAAAATCATGTTTAATTGATTTTTCATTTGTTATGCATGAACTGTATTCAGTGGCTAATCAAATTTTTACTCAGATGGACAGCACGAGCAGAAGAATTAATGAAATTACACACAGCTTCAGCAAAGTGCTAATAGTTATAGCCTGCAATTTTAGTTGTCTAATGACCTAATTGATTTTAAAAATAAGAAATAAGAAAGCAAACCCTGTATTATGTGTTATGCTCYAGTGAAATGTGTACATAAAGTATTACCTTAGCTGCCTGGTATGTGCATTTCAGCCAAATTCTTCATTAATTACTCTTGTAGTAAAAGGAAACCAACATCATTATTGTAACAACTAGAGAGATTATAGGATTTTTTCCATTGGCTCTTACAGTGGTGAATACTGTCTGCAGTGTTGGACTGACTTCATGATTCCAATGTGAGAAGAGCMCATTAAACAGTTAAATGCAAAAATTGAAAAATTAAAAATAATTTAATTACAGCTAGTGTATTGCCAAATTTTTATGTATGCATGTTAAAGCCTATCTATAAGCACTTTTATAATCACTATCACAATATTTTTAAATTTTAGCATAATTCAGAATGAGATCTTGAAGAATTTCTTAGAAACTTCTCTTAGATATACATATATTGAAGCAAAGGTTAATGTTTACTAGAGTAAATGAATGCTGAAATACACATCCATAAAATGAGTTTATCACTGAGACTCTAATCRTCTCTCTTATCAAGGTTGTGTAAAGCTTAATAATGAAATCAGAATCTGATTATGTTTGCTGGGACTTGTGATCCTTTAGACGGTGCCAGACTTTCCTTCAGTATGATCAAGGATGAAAATTATGAGCCTTTTAACATTACTCCCTCTTTTTGCTTTCCTCCAAAGCCCTTTCTTTGTCRCCCAACCCCTTCATCACAAAAAAGAAGGAAAAATTCAGCAGATCAGTCCAACATTTGTGGGTGTTTTCACATGGGGGGTTTGGCCAGGCCTTTAAGACCATTCCGCYGGGCATTTTTTAGCTCTCATTAAGGGCCTTGGAGCTGACATTCCTTCCATGCCCTGCGGGGCTCAAGCTGTGCTTAGGATGAAACAAGCCTCAGCCTTGCCCTCAGCATCTGAGTGACAGTCCAATCCAGCTCACAGATATCTACATTCTGTCCTTGGATTCCATAATTTTGCTTGCTCAGGCAGGTTTTAACCTGAACTGTTCACTCATTTCCTTGCAAAAGAAGGGTCTGTTAGGTGAATGCAGGCCCAGGGAAGACAGACATGCAGCTGTTTTACTGTAAGTTGTGTTTGGGCACAGTAATTATGTGAGCATAACTTAACCTTCCAATTCATTTTTTATACTTCTGAGTTCAGAAAAGTGAATTATTGTTAAAGGTCTCTTTCAGTGCAGTGCATAACACTGTAACAAGTYGTAGGAACAGTTAAATCCATATTTAAATGAATTATTGGTTTTAAAAATGGATGACAGATGTGGAAATGAGAGATATGTTTATCATGATGAATTCCTGTGTTGGAACCAAGTTAGCTTTCATCACCTACTTTGTACTATTTTATTACACCATTGATCTGAAATCTGATTTTTGTACCTTGACATCAAATGAAGCGCAAAATATGTTTTCAATATTACCTATCGATAAATTCCATCACACTGGTCTTATTTTGATTGTGGTAAGATCATTTTTGAGTTGCAATTAATATAAATTCATGCTGTTTTCTCATTTTATTTCAATTTCCTCCAGCAATCTGGAGTAATGATAGATGGCCACTTCAGGATGTTTTGTGTTCTGTAMTGTAAGCAATGTTTTCCAATGACTCAGAGACTGAAGTTTGTTTTACAGTATTTTATTTGGAACACTAGATTATCTTTTTATTACTTCTTGGGGTTTTTTCCTCTGAAAAAAACTAAAACAGCAAGGAATTTGGCCTGTTTCGTGTTCCTATTGAATAGGCAAAATCATCCGTTGAGTTCAAGACCATGTCCTTACTTTTCATGGTGATATAAGACAAAAGAGAGATTAGTTTCTGGAGCACATGACATTTGTACTCAGAATATTTAAAAAACGTATTAGGCAAATGAGAAAATCCATGAGAGTTTACCTAAAGAACTTCAGAGAAACCTAGCTGAATAAGGCTGACACTAGCTAGCTTTCAGACTGTCAGCTCCTATTCACTCTGTCCTGGCTCAGCTACTCGAACACAATCGTGTGCAGACATCTCGCTTGCCAACTAGTCCAGTGTTTTGAATTTAGAACTCTGAACTTGACAAAACATTTCATGTAGACAAATTGATGGACCATAACATGAATCCTCTGGCTGTGATTCAGCTTTTGTGGCTCAGCTACCTCTGACATAAAACAGGGATAGTGCCTGTTTATAAATCTTAAGTAGGTGTATTAAGAAGAGTTTGTGTATTCACCACCCTTAGTGGTATCAGAGTCACAAATAATAGAAAAAGTAACAGAATATTTGGAGCTCATTAAGYTCAGCATGCCTGTAGTTTATTTTATTGAGGTGCAAATAGTCTTATATTCAGAAGTAGCTGACACATTTAAAATAAAGATTTATAATCTGATCCACTACGAGTAAGGTCCAATACCACCTGATACAAAATAAACTTTGTTGGGCAAGGATGTGACTTCTCACRTCCTTACAGCTCACTATCACAACTCTTCCCTGGTAAGCTCAACTTCTCTGATATTCACAAAGAACAGGGCCCATCTTTCCTGTCTAATGAATTCCAGTTTCACTCATGGGGCATCTCTGCTCATGTTAATTGTGTCCATTTTGCTGCCAAATGCAGTGTGTCATTTGGCATTTTCCAACTACAGTGGGCCYCAAGCTTTTCCCCAGTAACCAAATTTGAATTCCATTATCTCAGAAGTCAAGAAAAAATTATGTGTCCATGGATTAGCAAGAATCAGTTTTATGAAAGTAAGTGATCTGAGATGGAGAATGGAGCTAAGATGGAAGAGTGCCTCTAGGCAGACTCAGAAAAATCAGATAGTTTGGGGATACTGGGAGAGGGACTKGGAGAACTCAATGAAATCTTGATGCTTGATGAGAGGGAAAAGAAATGCTAGGGTTTGAAAACTGAGAGAGAGACAGTGGGAGGTCTGTATTTTGAGTGAATACATCCTTACATCCCCCATGCTAAACTGGTCTGGTCTCTAGGTTCTRGCTCCCTTTCCTGAAGGCATTCCTAGCACTATGCAGTTGGATATCATGTGGGCAATTAGACTGTTCTTGGGAAAGATGAGAAATAGCAGTAATTTCTACTGAAAAAAACTCCAAACAAACAAACCAAAAAATCCAATGCCCCCTTCCCCCGCCAAAAAAAACAAAACAAATGCCAAAAACAAAAAAAACCAAGGCCCAAACCGTTAGGGCACAAATCCTTTCTATCTCTCCACAATCTACCCACTACTCTCCCCACTACCCAAACTGCCTGTTATCAAATTAACTAGTCTATACGACTTCTTGCATCATAAAAACAAGGGAGTGGGAGTACAGGAAAGCTCCCCCATGGAATTTTGCTCTATGCAAACACCTATTTTGCTAAGWCCAAGGGSAGYAMCAYTGCCAGGTGCTGAARTTGCAGCCCTGTTCATGACTATTTAGAAACATTGAAAAGCTTGCACAAGAAATCACAAATACAGTCATGGGCTCAAGCAATTGCACTTTTCAAAATGTTTCTCCTAGCTCAGTGAACAAGCAAAGTTTTTTAAGGGAAAAGGTCAGTCTGGCAGCTCCCTGTTTTCATAATTTAAATCAATTGGTTTTCTCTGAGTAATTCAAAACAAAGTCTAAGGACTGCAGGAAAAAAAAATCTTAGCAGAAACAGCAAAAAAATAGAATTTTTTTTTAAATATAGTTTAAATGTGACCTACTTCCTTCTAATGCTGTGAAAATGTAGATAAAGATAATTCTTTTAAAATTTTAATGCTCCACAAATATACTTGTCTTCAATTTTGACCTTCTGTGCCTCGAGTGTGGCCTACTTTCAAAAATTCAAAATTCAAATTTGAAAAATAACATTGGACCATTCTAATTTCCCAGCATTTGATTAAAATCACAGAAGTACTTGCCAATCCTGTCAGTGCTTGATTCATGTCAGAAATTTCCACCAGGCTTAGTTTCTCCATTGTTGGTGTTTTGCTTTCTTGGTCACTGTTAAATTGCCAATTAATTTTTTTTCTTCTGTGACTTGCGTGCTCAAGTGAGTTTTCTTCAATATCAGAGCAAGCAAATATACTCTGGATCAGTATGACGTTCCCTTGTTCTTTGGGATTCTACTTCTAGTTTGCATAAGAAACTATGTTTGGGTGAAACTGTGGCCCCAATATAGATAGTTGGTAAGAGGAAATCACAGTAAAAATCTTCTGGGTAAAATCAGGCATTTTCTCCTGGCCTTATTGTAGAAAGATAATATCCCATCTTATATAAACATTGTGTAACCTAGAAAATAATTTATTTTTCCTTTAGTGAAGCAGGTAGATTTGTCTTAACCACTGGAAAAACCACTGTAGTACATCTTTCCCCAGAATTTAATTTCTACAAGTGAATAATTAATTTCCCTGATGGTTTAGTGGCTAGTTTGTCTCTCAGGTAATTCGTGAATAGCTGGGGATTTTTATATTTCTGGAAAGAACAACAGCACACAAAATTTTCTTTCTTGCTATTCTTCATTGTTTTCATAGCAGGTACTTCCCCAGGTGGAAAACCATGTCTTTTAATTCAAGGCCTCCAGAAAGCAACAAGGGAATTATTCATGGAAGAAAGGATTCACTGGATTTGAACTCATCTTGTGACTTCATAAAAAATGTTCTAAAATCTGTGACATTTGGAAAACAGTGAACATTAAAGAGCTTYGGTTCCAGACCTTTATGAAACTTTTATGTTTAGCTGACATTCCCCCTCCACAATTGTTAAAAGAAGATCTGAATTTTAATTATTTAAACTGAGTAAACTAGCAAAATAATAATGCCAGGCATAAAAACCTCATTGTGGATATTTGTTGATACAGTCTCAAAAATTCCACTCCATGATTTTCCTTAAGGTTAGATATTGATTTGTGATTCAAATTCTTAAATTAGAACACTTTAATTGTTTTATATACCTGTAACTAAAATACAAATCTACTTCATACTCTGCTTCACTAAGCATTTTTTATTCTGAGGAGGCTTAGTTTCTGCTTTTAGCCTTGGGACAGTTTAAGCTGCTCTCATTCCCACATGGTGCTACTTTATTTTAACAGTAACCTTACTGAAATCCGTGGTTGATTTGCAAATGAAGGCTAAAGGTGTATGTATATAGGACTGTAAGTCTCTCTCTTTTTCTCCTTCCTTTCAGTAGAATCGGGTGATAAGTAGCATCAATCCTGTATTGACAGCTGGAAGAGAAAATCAGGCTGATACAAATTTCTGAATCTGTCTTGTCATTTATGATGGCTGATGAGCCATAGCTGCTACCAATTGCCCTCAGATGCTGTTTTCTGATTCTTTTCCTCATTTAAAGAGGCTTGCACACTATTTTCTCATTGAAAACAAGATGCATGCAAACCCACAGGAGATTTCCATTATATGCAAGGCAGTTTCTTAATGAAAGGGAACTAGTTGTTCTGTCCCTTAAGTATTCATATTTCTCATTTATCAAAGTTGTTTTGTGCCTTAGGGGTAAAAGTCACAGCTTCTGTAGCATAAAATCAAGCTGTGTTCTTCAGAGAGAGAAAATGTTGGAGAGAAGTTGAGTTCTGCCCTGAAACAATTTTTTTGTGATTGGGAAATAAAAGTTGTAAAGCAAAAGTTGTGTTCTCATGGTCCTTTCTATTGGCTGCTTGTGTAGTGTATATGGGTGTTTTCCTGAAGATATTGACCATGAAAAAATATATGCCCYAGGTAGCATACTTGCATTCATATTTTCTTTGGATTTCTCAGAGCCCCCACTCAAGGTCATAAATCTGTTTCCRGYAGAAAAAAATGTCTAGCCAATAAAACTCCTTCTGCTTGCTTCAGGACAGCATATATCAACAAAAGATTAGTGATTTTATAACAGTATATGAAGTGCATAATATTCTAACGCAGTTTTAAAACTCTGCTATTTTAGCTTATTCTATAAGGACATTTTTAGACATGAGAGTAGAAAGTGAGGATAGAATGTGATGGAAGTGAGAAAAATGAGACTGATTTGGTTTTACCTATGAACACTTCTGGGTTTTAATCTACTGTTTTAGTCAAAAGATACAGATCAGTCTTTACTCATCTCMAAATATAGCCTGAAATCTCCTGATTTAATAGAAAAAGAACTAACTTAACTAAGTTAACTTAACTTAGTTCAAAGAACTAACTTAATGAAACTTAATTATTTTTCCTCAAATAAATTATTTAAATCTAGGAAAAAAGTATTACAAATGCTACCAGTCCCTGTCTTTACGTATCTTTATAAAACTCTTCGGTAAAAATCCAGCTACTTTTTACAATTAAACTGGTAGCAAGAGGAGCAGAGTTCTCATATCCACTAAATCCACACGTAGTAAATATTTTGTAGGGAGAAAGTATTTACAGGGAAAAGTAATTTTGTTTATGAGGTTGCAAAAGATTATTAGAAACTGCGTAAAAATAATTTCACAGCTATAAAAATCAAACTGACAGTGCTTTTAATAGYGAATAGCCATTTAAAAAGAGTATTTTCAAGTAGAATGGTGATAGACATTTTTTAAGCACTAAGGGTGGCAAAAAGATAAATTCCTTGCTACACACATGCACATTCAGTATAAGTCAGATTGATTCATTGATTTCATT
Organism: Cardinalis cardinalis; assembly: GCA_014549065.1. Taxonomy (NCBI): domain Eukaryota; kingdom Metazoa; phylum Chordata; class Aves; order Passeriformes; family Cardinalidae; genus Cardinalis; species Cardinalis cardinalis. Next base: position 500,176 of record JACDOX010000073.1, read on the forward strand.
GCAGAAAGTGGTTTTTTGGATAAGGGGGAAATTGATGCATTGTGTTAAAAAACCAGTTTTAATATCTGAATGAAAATAAAGCTTTAATAGCTGCAGATGCTGATCCATGGCTGAAACAGCATACAACATGCATGTGGGAGAAATTCAGATACATGAAATATTAATGATGATTCTAAGATGACTATACCTTTTCAAACAATGCCTAATTTGTGGTTGTGCTGTCAAAACCTTTCTATTTCCCACATAATTGTCTGCTTCTGAATTAAAATAAATGTGCTCTATTTAAAATGCATGAAACCTGAGGATAAGAGTCTACAAATTTACTCCAGATGCATACTAACTGCTAGAATAAACATTTCAGAATATGGTTTTACATAATACTCTTATCTGTTTCATTTGGCTGTCCTCATAAACTCACTGCTCTCCAAGCATAAACAGGTTGTTAAGTACATTTAAGGATTTTAGAATGAACACCAGAGCTGCCGTTATCATTAAAATGAAGTGCTGATGTTGGAGTCAGGCCACACAGAAGTGTTTACCCTGAACTGAAGTAGAATTTCAATTTTTTCCTTCTCTTAGGTGCTGTAGTGTGGATGGTTCTAATATATGAATTTGAAACCCATGATTTGAAAATTGACTACTAGATGTATATGGAACAACCTAAATGTGCAACAATCCATTTCTATATAACAAGGCATTACAAGGTTGAACTAGTTGGTATGAATTCTCTGGGTCCAGGGTTTATTTTGCTCCAGCTGAATGCTGAATGCTAGCTCTAGTGCAAGGTAACATGGATACAATACACTTGTCTTGTCAATAACATTCTGTTTACTGCATTCAAAACATCCTGTATTTTATTTGAATGCTTCAGATCAAAAGACTGAGATAACCTCTGAACTTTTTGATGCCACAAAGGAGTGATGAAGCAGTGCAGGGAACAAGAAATCGGAAACAGTGAGTTGACTGTTAGTGTTGATCATATTTTTCTTTCAAAAAGGAGGCTTCTACTTCATTTCACAAATAGTATCCAAAGTTGTCATGTTGACTCTTGAAGATTCTACCTAATGAAGCTTAGTCAAGTATTTTCTACAAATTATAAGTTTGAGTGAAGAAACACAGAAAAGAATGACATAAGTTATGATTTAAAGGTCATTTACTAGTCTAAAAATATCACACATTCACACATGTGAACATATGTATCTGGATTTATGATTGATGGTACCTCATCCTTTCTATTCCACTTTATAAACAGAGTTCTTTGTAAACCTGAGATTTTTTTTTKGTCAGATTATTCATATTGTGAAGGACCTGATTAGTGTAAATAATATATAATAATACATATAAACATTTTAATAGGGAATAGAATACAATATGCGAAAACTACAGAACTGCAGATCATCAAGACAAGAAAAAGCACATCAGCATCACCAACTGTGCAATGAGTTGTGTTTGTTGTGTCAAGGCTCAGGACTCACCTACATAATATTCTTCATGGTGAGAAAAAAGTCCTGTCTCTTTTTCAGTATTTCATCATCATTATATCTTGTATTTCCTACTGCTACTGGGCTAGGTCCTCCAGAGTTGTTCTTTGATGGATGCTTTCCATTTCTCTACTTATTCAAGGGTCAACCCCTTTTTTTTTAACAATAGACCATAAAATAACATGATGCCCATGGTAGTAGTGCAGATATGAAACTACAGCTCTTCTAAAGGAAAAAAAGAAGAGGGAAAACACGAAGAAATTTCAAAAAAGAAGGAGAGAAAAGCAAAAAAATCAAAACAAAGAAATTCCACAAATAATTAACACAATGTAACTCAAAGACTCAGCAGAATTCAGCAAGGGTGAAATCTTGGGAGAAAGTTGCAGGGTACAGGGAGATGTTCTCTGTTACCAATTTATGGTGTAATGTGGAGTTGAATGTGTCAGCAGAAGTGAAGAAGAAGGGAAAATGGAAAGGAAAGCCAGAATGGAAGAGAGAWGGAAGGAAAGTCTTGAAATGAGTCACAAATTGGAAGGTATCACTGGAATTCATCTAKCTCCACCTCACTGCTCAAGCAGTCCCATAAGTACGTTGCTCAAGATTGTGTCCTGGCAGCTTTTGAATATCTCTGGAGAAGGAGACTCCACAACCTCTCCAGGCAATCTATTTCCACGCTCAGTAATCCTCTCAGTAAAGTCCTCTCTCATATTCAGGTGTTCCAGTTCATGTCTGTTGCCTCTGGTCATCACCACCACCAAGTCTGGCTCCAATCTCTTGGCAACCTCCTTTTAAGCACTTAAAGGAATTGATAAGATCCCTCCTCAGCCTTCTCAAGGCTGAACAGACCCAGCTCCCGAAGCTTTTCCTCATAAGAGAGATGGTCCAGTTCCTTAATCATCTTCATAGACCTCTGCACCCTCTCCAGGAGCTCCACATCTCTCYTGCCCTGAAGAGCCTAGAGCTGAACCCACRACTCCTGATGTGACCCCACCAGGACTAAGTAGAGGGGAGGATCACCTCCCTCAGCCTSCTGACAATGCTCTTCCTAAAGCCCCACAGGATCCCATTGATGTTCTGGGCCACAAGGACATGCTGCTGGCTCATGGACAGTTTGTTATCCACCAGGACCCCCCSGTCCTTCCCTGTACAGCTGCTTTCCAGCAGGTCAAGCCTGTGCTCGTGCAGGGGGCTTTTCCTCCCCAGCTGCAGGACCCTGCACTTGCCTTTGTTGAATTTCAGATAGCTCTTCCCTGCCCATCTCCAGCTTGTTGAGGCCCTTCTGAAGGGCTACACAGCTCTCTGGGTCATTGGCCACTCCTCACAGCTTTGTGTCATCAGTGAGTGTTCTGTGAGAGGGGCATCTGTCCCTTCAGCTGAGCCATTGATGAATAAGAAAAGTAGTGCTGCTCCCCATATCAACCAAAAAAAGTTGAAAAAAGAAAAATAAAAGGGGGGATTGTGGATTAAAAACAAGACTTCATTTTTAATTCTGAAGTGACGCATTACCTGTGCTACCTACCTGTATCACTTTTGTATACCTCAGGACTATACATAATTCAGATATCAGTGTTGCTTTAGCGAACTGTAAAATGACAACTACACAAGCTATCTTATGTGATAGAAATGTGATACATTTTATTAGTGCCTGTGAATCTTTGTTAGATTTGGGACATGATGTTTTTTAAAAAGTATTGTCTTTCTAGGTGTAATTGATAGCCTTTGTTTGTGATGGTATTTTCCCCAGGAAAAATCCTTTAATATAAAATCCTTCCCTCTGGAGACCAATTAGGCATATTAGCATAGGTCAATGCTTTGCATATTTGCTGACATTATGAGCTTTTACATTAGAACACATCCTAGTAAAATGCATGCAAATACAAATCTTTAAATAATATATTTAATTTAATGTAATTTAATTTAATCAATTTATTAATTTTTTTGTAGTTGCTTGTACTACTTTTGGCTTCTGACCTTCAGGCATTTCTCATCTACCACGAACTAAATCTCTCACAAAGAAACTAAGTGAAAATGAAACCGTCAACAAATAAGAAAATTGCATTTATTTTCCTGCTTTCTTTGACCCACCAGATGTGACAGCAAAACATGATAGAACTGYAATYTAAAAGTTAATTTCCTTAAGAGGSCCTCTGTACTTATCATAACATCCAGACATCTATTTCAATTACTGAAAAAATAGTCTTTACAGTAGATGAATGCACACAGTATATTTTTGTTAAAATATGAGTGAAAAAATTATTTCCATTATCCTTTTAATGAAAGTATTCTACTTACTGGCTGATTAAATGTTTCCTATTCATATGCTACAGACTTGCTACATGCTTCCTCTAGAAAGTGCAGGTTAAATAAAGAAATTTGCCTAGGCCAATGGCAAACAATTAGGAGAACTTCCTTGCCAATCTTAACTGAGCTATAAATCTTAAAAAGTGATTAGTTTTGACATTTTAAGAGAGCAACCAAAAAAGGAAAGAGAGTACTAGRAGGAGGAGGAGAAAAGGCAGAATTACTGGCACTAATATAGAAAATGGTATRTAATATTTGCATACCTTATGCATTTTGGAAGTTTCTGAAAATATAATAAAAAAATGTTATGATTGTGTTGGTCTTCTCTACTGTTCCTTAACCTAACTAAATCAATCTCAAATTTCTGTAGAATCAAGGGATAACTTGAGATAACTGAAAGTATCAAGGGAGAATGAAACACTTTAAAACTCCTGTTTATGCAAACTTTGGAATGTGTTACTTTTAAAACTGAAGAATCTACTCTCAGTAGATTCTCACTAGATGCTACAGTAATGCTTATTACGTGATAAGGGATGAAATCAGAAAGGGTAGAGTCAGGGAATTTTTCAGAATGTTGCATCCTTATCTGAAGCAAACRTTGTAAATAATTTTAATGGCTTGTAAATGATAAATGATGGCAAATATTTTCATTTCCATCATGTAAATATTTTTACACAAACTGAACTTTAYATTGCAGAAATTCTGGATAATGGCCACCTCTATCTTGGTGTTTTGTTTGAGACTGCAAAGTCAGTCAGAGGGAAAAAAATAGTTTCACAGTCTTCTATAATTCTTGAATTCTTATGAAATGCAAAATGGGTATTGGGTCTTTTTAAAGATTATKTACTGAGAGCAGAAAAGGATGTCTAAATAATATTAATAATGTTCAGCAACTGCTAATAACATCCTAGAGAAATGGATGTACAAATTCCTTTCAGACAAATATACATCATCCTCTGACCTTTTAGTTCTTTACTAAATGACAATGTAAAATTCTCTCAATWTCAGATGCTATGTTTTTTTCTGGGATATGGACAGCAGTCACAAGCAGCTCAGCCAAGACTAACAACTTCTWTAGCATAGGTCACTGAACAATTGTGAAATACTCCAAAGTTCCAGTAACTATTGACGGCAGAAGATTCAGAGCAGTGAGTTAGAGGTGAGAGACTTCATAAACCATTTCCATTCCACTAAGCTATCCAGTCTCATCCTCTGCTCTCTTTCATTATATTTGACATTTTTTAGATTTGATCTTGGTTCCAGACTAGTAGCTTGTAGCTGTGGGCTGAGGGGATGAGACTTTTCTTAGCTGCAGAATATATTGAAAGGGAAAAATATTAAAGGTATGTGGAAAATGCAGGCCATGCAGAGTTTAATAGAGTTAGCTGCTAAGCACAGGCATTTTCAGGATAGAGTTCAGTTTCTAATGTTACTCCCAATAGCCAAACCAACTTAGTGACAGGGAACTGCTGCTTCAATAACTGTGATTCCTCTGTGAAACAGTGTAGGACTTTGGCACCATTCATTGTCACTGAGTTGTAGTCAAAATTGCTGAATTTGCTCCTGTGTGGGGAAGCAGTGATTATTGTTTGCATTATTTGCAGATTGGGCCTCGTTTCTTCAGATGAACTACTTCTCCTGAGAGTTCTGCATGTTTGGAAATTTTCAACCATAATCTCAAGTGGAAGGATACAAAGTATAAACAAATGCCAGGATATGTCTTCAAAAAGCAAAATAATAGTAAACAAAGAAAAACATACAAATTTTTATTATTTTTATTTCAACTTTTAAAACAATATGTATGCACTTGAATAAATTGTTTTAAGATGTGAGCTTTGGTTTCAGAATAATTTAACTTTTAAGAGATTCAGAATGATCTGGTAAGTGATAAGCTAAGGCTATATTTATTTACACTTAAACCCAAAACCTACTTGGTAATTCCAGCTTGTCAGTTCTAGAGAAATGCAAATGAGGCAGTCCAAACTACTTAGGAAATTCCAATAAGCAGTTTTCTTGCAATTACAAAGATCTTCTTAACTGTTAGACAATGCTTATGTGCATGTGGTTTTACAGATTGATAACTTCTTTCTGAATGTGCATACATGCTCATTAATATGCATGTACAAAATAAAAATATGGATTAGAGAAATATATAAATAGAAAGGTAGTTTGTGAGGTGTTTGTGTGTATCTTTATCACCARTGTGCCTGTAGTTAGACATAATTTACACTCTACAACTGTGCATATATATTTTTTACAGGAAAGCATCGGCAAATGAAGGAATCATAGGTATGTGTGTACATATTTAACTTTTAGAAAGACAAGAACACAAATATTGCAATATGATTTTATACTACTTGAGTATTCTTGAATAATTCAAATTAGCCCATAATGCAAAATAGGGTTTAAAATACAACTATTCAGGTATTGTTATTTAGATACTGATTTTTAGGTAACTTCACTGAATTCATCTGGGGTAAATGAAAAAAACATTTGATCTATTATTGTGTGGCTGTTACAGAAAGAGAATGGATTTAAAATACACATACTGTATTGGAATACACATTTTCTTTCTGTCCTAAGAAATAAGAACTGAGGAAAATACAATAATTAATATTACTCTCAGTCTTGGCTTGTGTCTACATAATGGTTAAAGGTGCTATACAGACAGAAAATTTCTACATTTGTACAGAGGCTGATAGATATTTGAACATTTATAGTTTTCTGCAGTGCTGAATCTTGCAAATGTCCTATGTAAAGAGGAGAACAATATTTTAAAAAGCTTTTTTCATTAAAGTTTTCACTTAGTGACATCAGTATTGTATTTTTATGTCAGAGGATATGCATACAGCCATATAAGCAAGGGCAGCCCACAAAATTAGCTCTACTTTATTTTTTTTTCACAAAGATATCCTTAAACAAAAGCAGAATAATTTTCCCTCTTTGATCTGCCTTATTACAGTCCCCATGTCTGATGATTGTTAGTAAGATATCCAGCCCTTTGCTCTCTTTTGGGTGTGGGACAAAGGGACAAAATACACCTGACCTGGGCCTGGGCTCTCTGTGCTCATGCCCTTGAGCTGGCAGAGGGACAGGCAGGCGATGGAGCTGCCACTGCTTGGCACCAATCATTAGCCTGACCAAGCCTTGCAGTGACAAATGCCTCACAGACCTCTTAAATCCCTACTTTGGAGAAAATACTGGAAGCAATAAAAAAAAAGAAGTTTCTGGTTTTTATTTTGAATATGCAGTATTATTGCAAAGTTTCCTCCAATTTTGACATTTCACTGTAGCTCCGATGGAGAATGTGAATGTTAAAGTAGGTATATTTTCCATGGATCACCAGGCTGATTTAAAAACAAAGTCAATAAACTTGCCTGCAACAGAAATATTTCTTGTTAATTTTTTTCCCTTTATTCCTCTGGCACTGCTATAAAAGGCAGAATATGCATCCAGTCCTGTGACCTAGCACAAAACCAATGCAATCTCAGGCTTCCTCTAGGACAAAACCTTTCAAAACATGAGTTTATATAAAAAAAAAATGAGCATGATATTACAGAAGAAAATATTTTAAATTTATTTCTATTTTGCAACTAAAATGTCTTTGGATTATATTTCTAAACACTTCCAAGGTTCCCTTCTCCTACCTGTTTTGCCTAAATTTTGCCTTTGACCCAGGAGGAAAATATCACAGAATAAAAAATAAAAATTAATGCTGTCCAAAGAGAGAAAAACATTTACTTGGAGGAAAAGAGTAAAAATATCCCATTAATTCATCAAACAGCCACTATCTAAGTTGGTTAATAAATTATCTGCCACACCAATTTATAAACTGAGAAAATTGCTGAAATATTCCAACATTTGCAGCTCTTGCTCTTTATTTCAAATCAATCCGAACTTTATCAACATCAAATGTATTCCAGGATAATCATAATAACAGTGTGTGAAACGCACACTATTTTTTTCCTTAGATTATGAAATTTAATTTGAGATCCATATTGTCTCTAACCTTTGAATTTCTCTGGTTATTTCTTAGTCAYGTGCGTATGAAGACAAATCGAGTGAATGATTTATGAGCCATGGTTAATAATACAATAACAATATAATATTTTATGATACTCTTTTAGCAGGTTATCTGTCATATAATGTTTTTCGTATAGAAATCTGAAATTTAATTGGTTCTCAAGTGTACCTCATATATTGATGGGTGAACAAGCCTTGTCTTTTGAAAGGAGAAAAGGTGATAAAGGACTTATTTTTGTGTTTAAACTGATATTACATGCATTTTAAAATGCATCGTATCTGACGATCATCTTCATTTCACAAATACATACATTTTTCCTCCAAAATGTATCTTCTTCTGAGATTTGGAGTGATTTAGGTTGACTTAAAAATTATTTGAGAAGAAATTATTTTTTTCTTTGTTTGCACCATGCTGTGGACTCTCTGTACCTTCCAACAGTATCACCCACATGTCCATGCTGAACCTTTTCTTGCCAAAGAATCAAGCCTGAGTTTGCCTCCRTACAGCTGGGTTAGCTCATGGTCCACCTAGTCCAAAAGTCTGCAGGTTCAGTTTGTTCCTGTTTAAGGAGCTAAACTATTCACCAAAACCATAGTAAATGTTTCTATAAAGGTAATTGATATGAYGAGTAAAATTCATCCCCTCTGACGCCACTCCCACTGACATCAGCATAGCAAAAGTTCAGCAAATTTTATTGAATTAGGGTACAGCAGTAGGAAGCAGAAGTGTTTTATGTTTTCCTCTGGATATTTAATGGGTTGTAAACTTTACTACTTGTACAATTCCCATTAGTGTCAATAAGAGAAATGTGGCTAAAATTGAGTCATTTTTTTCTGAGAATGTTAAATGACAAAGAACTCAAATTTATATACAGCAAAAACAAGCTTTATTTCAATGAAAAACATGCCTGTGTTACTTTGTTCCCCCAAGGTCTAACCTAAAATTTAGATGAAAGTTTACTGGTTACCTTGGGAAAATGCATTTTGTGAAAATGGAGTTTGTCACACAAGAGCCAACTTTACTAGAAAGCAGCACTTAGCATCATCGGTCATAAATAACTCAGCACCTAATTGTGCAAAAGTCAGACAAAAAATGCTTAAYACTGTAGCTTTTTGAAAGGAATTATAGATGCATAGTCCTTACAGACAGAARAGTATAGACTGAGTGCAAAATTAGAATATTAGAAAGAATAATTCAGAAATTAGATGTCTGAAGTAACATTTAATCTTTATGCCAAGAACCCTAGCAGATGCTAGAAATTGAGAGTAGGAAAGCAGATGGCTTCTAAGCAACATCATAGTCTTCTCCTAGCAAGACAAATTAATAATTTACTTGAAGATTTTAGTCTGAAATTGATTTCTGGATAAAAACTGTGAAACAGTAAAGGCATTAAAGGGAATAAAAAATGCGTGTACTACTTTGTCAGGTTGTAATGGTTGGTGGTTGCAACATATAGAAATAATAATGTTGCTGAGAAATGATCAGTCATTCACTGAGATTTTTGTTTTGCTACAGGTGTTTTATTATTTTATAATTGTGTGAGTCATCAGATGAATGACTTCATTACATGAATTCTAAGGCAAGTGACAAAAATATAATCCATAAATATACTTAAATTGATCACATAATCTGTTCAGTTTGCTCTGAATATCATACTTTTTAACAGTTTTATTCATTGGCACTTATACAACTATTTTATAACTGACAGTCTTAACCAAAAGCTCACCTTTATCCCATTAATCTCAGTGGTATCTGAGCTTAAAATCCCAATGATAAAATTTCAGTATCAAAAYTGATTATTAAAATTCAGAGCACTTTAACAGGCAGCATGAGGGGGAGTGCAAAAAGAGAGACAAGCTGGAAGTGAAAGCAGCAACAGTAAAAGCATGCAGAATGCAGACTATATAAAGAATTGTGGGAGGAAACATAATTTTTAAAAGCCTATTTCTCTTTGGCAAAGGCATGTGGCTTCAAGAATAAGAAAATATTGATTTCAATTGACAATTAGATCAATAAATTACTCCCATTAAAAAAAAAAAGTTTAAAGTCTACTTTTTTAAACATGCTCATGATGTAAACTTTTAGAAGCCTAGGAAATCTCCTTTATATGTTCACTTTTCATTCAAAGATCAGCAGAAGCTCCATTGTTAGATGTCAGTGTTAAAATGAAATATCCTGCCTGGAATTAGGAAGGCATGACATGTTTGTTTGAAAGGAGAGAATGGTGTCATTTTGTGAAGMTGCAGGACACTTCAGCAAGACTTTTTTTTTTGTTTCAGAGTTTTTCTGCATTGCCTCCAACTGGCTTCATACACATTTTAAAGAAGTAATTAAGATTAGTTAAAGTCAATATACAGTTGCAAACTCCATTCATTTAGGGCTCAAAGGAAAGAGAACCTGACAATGGCAAGCACATGTACAGTGTAGGTTGCTGCAGGTATGTTTCACTATTTGAGCTCCATTTTGTTCCTCCTTTTGTGTTCCAAATAAAACTGCACTTTGGTACTGAAGCATAGTGTCCAGCTGAAATAGTAACCTAAAATAACAGTGGAAAACAAAAAAATTTGAAGAAACTGAAAGAAGGGGCTTCAGGGAGCTGTAGACTGGTTTGCATTTAAATTTTTTCTTGCAGTAACATGACTGCCATGAATAATTGACGTCCTGACTGATAAGCACCTCTGTAGGCACATAAGTGCTTGTATACTTTATGGCAGTTTTCTTTGTTTGGTTGTTTTTTTTGCCTTCAAGAGCACTAGTCAGTCTGAGTAATCATGGGTTCCTCTAACAGGCTTCCATTTGAAGCTCTTATGGTGAACCTTTGAGGCTCCTAAATATATTTCCTGTAAAACTTCACGGGAAGATTTCCCTATTCACACATGTACTATATCCAAAAATGAGTGACTTTCATACATCTTTCAACCTCCTGTTCCAAGGGAGGGGCAAAAATCTTTCCAGGCAGAACTGATCATCCTGAATTTACGAAAACCAACCTGCTGCCTAGTAAGTCCCTTAAGCTACAGAGAGCTTGGGGAAAGGGTTTCTCTTCACTCCAGAGTCATACTCAAATCTCTCTGTTTTCAGCCATTTAATTTTACAAAGATCTTTCAACAGCCCTAGAGCATTTGTGAACAGTAACCAGAGACAGGCAAAACTTGTAGGCACTATTCTTAGTAAAATTTGAAGAACAGGCCTAGGACAGTTTAAAGACTCCTCTCTTCTACTCTCAGGTTTTTGAAGTGAACACTAAGCAGATACTCAGACAATAAGTAGCAGAGGATATGTGTGCTACCAGGTCATATCCTTCAGATAGTATCTAATGCTGACTTTAAAACCAGTCGAAGTGTAGGTAGGTAGCTGCAGTGACTGCAAACTACCACTGAAGCAATTGTGCAAAGAAAATTTTATATGAATCAAACTCCTCCTGTATATATACCTCAATGTACTCATCAAATATGGAGACCATAGCACTTCTCCATTTTCACACACTTGGAATTTTGAATTATAATTTGCAGTTTCAAGACCTAATTTACATGTTTGTTTATTTTGTTCAACATATTGCAGATCCACAGGGTAATAAAAAATGACCATTGCTTATTAATGGATCACACCATCATTTTATATCCMCCAAAGGATTTTTTTATGTTATGAGGCCAATACATTATTTTTCTAATGTCCTGAGTCATTGTATGTATCCAGCCATTTTCTGTCTAAAGTCACATGGTAAGTGATAAGAAACTTTTAAGCTGATTTTTCAAAAGGAGTCAAAATTACTGTAGAAACTCTGTAGACATTTTGTCAAAACTGTATAAAGGAGATGTGTAGGTAATTTATATGAAGTTACAGAAACTTGGAAAGCAGAGTAGATTTTGTTATGCCATTAGGTATATATGAAGTATGTATGACAAGAGTAATATTCAGCCTCATTTACACATTTAAACTAGTTGCTTGGAACTGTAAATTTAGAGGAATTTCTTCTTCAGTTTTATTTAACAACAGGAGATTCTCTCTTCCCTTGAATTGCAGGAACACTTAGCTGCTTGTATCTTCTCACTTGCCTGAAGGCAGCTAAAGTGATTTTCCAGCAGGACTTGAGTGGTAAGACAGGCAAATTACATTTGTTCCGATTTCTTATTTCCACTTTGATAATTCAATCCATTTCCCACTCAAGGCCAGAATGGTGAAAAAACAATCATCCTTCTTTATTCTTATTTAAGAATATTCTTTAACCTTCTGATTAACAGTTTGAAAGAAACCTGGACACTCAATATTTATTTTGATCTTTTCCTCAGAATGTACTGGCAGGAGGCAGAAAACACTGACAAATATTTTTCATGCAGAGGCTAGATAAACTCTTCCTGTCTTGTATTGCACTATTAAACAACTTTTAAAATGCATTAACCAACAGCTATTTATAGGAAAATTATTATAGAATTATTTGCATACTCCTTTAACATAATTTTCACCAGAAAAATTATATATATTCTATATAATTCTATATATTTTTAATTGAACTGGGTAATTTCAAATTTGCCACAGTCCAATTTGTAAAGATATTAATATGCAAATATCAAAATTTTTTTTTTGTGGTGCATTAGTTTTTAAAATTGTCATCATTTTGAAATTGATACAGAACAGCTAYAACCACTATCAGTGATAGATGGAAACTTAATTATAAATAACTTTTATGATATCTATGAAAACTATGTTTTAGTTATTGTTACTGTGGGTTCTCTTTTGAAGATAGAGCTGAAACAATGTTAATGTATTAGAGTGGTCTTGGAGTGCATGAACTGGATTCTTTTCTCATAAATGTAATCTAGAAGATGRGTTTGTATTATCAAGCTGATGCACTCTGCTTGCAAATGGGCATTCAGTCGATGGAACATAGCTAGRATTCATATACTGTGGAGGGTGAAAAAAGGAAGAAGGATGATATGATAAAATGGGTACTCTGAGTCTTTGAGTCACAACCTCACCATCARCTGAACTGCTCACTAAAGCAGATGTAGGCAAATATTCGAGTAACACAGGATTTTTCTTTCTATTTTTTTCCCCTTTTCTTTTTTTGCCAAGTAGCAGCTAAATTGTTCCCACTGTCAGTCACTTCATGAGAGAGTCTGAGAGCCCACTGTTAAACTGGCATAATGACATTCACAAGTCACAAGCTAAATTGAATATTCAGCCTTGAACAGACTATCACTTTATTTCTCCATTGGGAGTAGAGTGTCATAAGAAGTTACCATGGAAGTATTTGATGAAGTTTTTTAATGGCTGAAACAAACTAGTGACTAAGTTTTTCATATGCACTGTGGTTTTCCACTGAATTCAGGCACAGGAAAAGTGCTTCATTTTACAGAACTTTCAGTTCAATTAATGAGTTGGACAACATTCAACTTTCTCTCGCTGTTACTAGTTTCCAGTTTTAGACTAAGCTACTTAGGAAATAAGGCTGAAGAAAAAAATAATGAGATAGTTAAGTTTTGGTAGAGTATTCTACCTTCAGGTCAGAGAAGACAATCACTATTTTAAGATGAGACTACTACTAAATAATTTGACCAGGCACAAAATTGCCTTTTGAAGCAATTCTAACATTCTATTCTTTGCTTGAATCATCAGAATTTACAACTTTTTTTAATATATATGCTTCAGAACAGCAGCTGCATATACTCAAATTTTGAAAAAATAACAGAAAATTATACTCTTTATTCTGCTTTTCTACTTGAAAATGGTTCTTCATACATAGATACAGAGATTTTGTTAATTATTAGCTATAAAAAAAAGTACCTAAAAAATAAAAATTCTTTATGTGATCTGTGATTTCTTTAAAATCATAGATTACCCCATAAACCAAGCTCTTAGAATGTTTCATAACTTATAATAAACATTTATCAAACTTCTTAATTTTTCCTTGGTTTTGGTTTCTCTTGCACATGTTTTTGATTTGATATCCATAGTCTACTCTCACAATTTAAGCTCTGGATTACAATTTCAACCATGCACTTCAAAAGTTGTTTTTTTCAGTAGCACTTTCTGTTCTTATTACAAACATTATCATGAGGACTAAATAATTTTCTGTAATTCTCTGTCCTTATTACTAATTCCTGCACTGTGAATAAGACATTAAAATTTTCATGTACAATATATTATTCACTGATGTACTGTGTTAACCTTTCAGGTCTTCTGTATTTTAGTAGGCTGGCAATTTTATCCCTTTTTACATTTTATAAGGGTGGTGGAAGCAAAAGTTAGCAGAGACAACCAGTCAAAATTCAAAAACAATGACAAGGTCAAAACTCTTCTACCCTGTGCAATGTAGGAAAATGTAAGCCTAAATTTTAATGAAAATATTGCAGGAGGACAGAAATATGGTGATATTAGAGTAAAATAGATTGATGCAAAGTACTTTTTTATTCCTGCTTAAAAGGATGGTTTAGCACCATGTGATGRTTTCCTAGACTTCACTGGTGTCTTCAGTTTGCATTAGTGGCAAAAAAACCTCTTTCTTTTTATCATTTTATGTTTTTTAATAAGCCCTTTATTTCCTGCTATTATTTGTGAAAGACATTTGACAAAAGAACTTAAATGAATGTATTTATATTTCTCTTTTTAATGGCATAAAATTAATCCCGATCAYTTGTGGGACTTTGAATGAAAAGTTTAACTTGCTCTTGATCCTCAAAAAGATCTTTAAAACAGTTWACTTTGTGCCTAAAGAAATGTAGCTAATTTAATACTAAAGTCCATTTTTCAGACTCTCATTTCCAAGAGCACAACTCAGGAATATGTTGTTAAAACTCCACAAAATAGCATGAATCTTACAAAAAAAATGTTGAGTACAAGGCCTGATCAGGAATGTTTCTTGACTATCATTTAAATATGTAAAAGGGTATTTTTTGTAGTTCCATCTCCCATTAAAAGTTTGCAAATAATATTCCTTCTGTTCATTCCTCACATCCTGACATCAGGCTTGAATAGGAGGGAAACAATTTRCAGGAACACTTGCAAGGACTTATAGCATATATTGTAGAATAATATTTCAGTCTCTTTTTTTCCCTAGACATCTTAGCTTAAATCTTTTAGTTATTTAATCTCTTTACATTTGTAGGAATGTATACAGTGTCTGATGTAGATAGTGAAGAGGAAGTGAACTGTTAAGTAAAGAAAATCCTGAATTATTATTTTTTAGACAGTCACCTGCGCTCTGGATGGGCTTAACAAGCAAATGCTAAGATGTGGCATTTGACTTGATATTTTTATCTGTATTTAGAACTGAAGTTCTAAAATACATATGCATATCAGAGTATATTTCATTGCTAGAAAATCTAGTACTAGCTAATCCTTTGATCTTAAGCAAGTCTGAAAAAAACATAATAAAACAAGCTCACTGTGATCAAACTTTAAGATATATAGAAAAAAAGATTTAAAAGAAATCCCAAGTTCCATTATTTGAATATTTTCCATCTTTAAAGCAAAAGTCATAATATAAACCTGAAAAAGTAGCTAGAATATTGTAACAGAATGTCTTAAATTACATTAATATTTTAATAGTTATTMATTCAAGACAATTAATTATTAATTTTATTTGTGGATAAAATTGTTATTAAACAAAACATAAAAATTTTATTATAATCTTTTTCCTCATATTTACTCAAATTAATAAAACCCATATGCCAGACAAACGAAATCACTAGAAATATTGGTTTATTTTTCCAAGGTAGACTCAGGACTAGATTAGTGGTAAGGGAAAGCAGAATGGATGAACTGACTGCCAAATCTGGCTGTCATGGCTTTCAAACTGTGTTGTCTAGCTCTGATACTTATATTTTAGAGATGTGCAGAAAGTCCAACAAACTAATAGCCAAAGTAATTAAATGGAAAGGCAGTTATTTTTAATTTTGGGATCTGTGTAAATACCAGTCATGAGGTTTATATTTTTACAGGTTTTTGTAATTTTCTCCTAAGTTGAGAGTTAATTAATCAGATTTCTGCTTTAACAGTATAAAGTAATATCTTACAAGAAGAGTTCTGTAGTTTGTTTTAAATCATGCATGCCATAGAAGGAAGACATGTGATGTGTATTTAAATGCTAGTTTGGAACTATAATGGGACTGCCAGTCATCTTCTGAAAAACAGACAAAATTTTTACTTATTAGTAGCATCCATTGTAAGTCATATTATGGCTTTTGAGAGGGGGACTTGAATTTACTGCTGTATTCAGGCCTTCCTCAAATTCTTAAGGATTCTGTCTTTCTCAAAGAATTAATATTTAGAAAGCTGAAAGTTTTATCTTTTGTTAGGCAAAGAGAATGTTGTAATATTGCTGGGATCATACACTCTGGTTGCTGCTTGAAAGGAAAGTTGCTTTACAAATGTCTTCTTGAACTAGGTATGCACATCTACTGCACTAATATTCTGTCCAGCTTCAGTCACTTTGGATCTTTTAGTATCACATCTGTGTCTTTCATAAGATACTTGATGAAGGATGAAAGTATCCTGGAGCAAGGGAACAAGTTACATTAAAAACAACAACAATTAAAAAAATCCATCAGGCTTTATTTTTATGGTGAACCTAATAAGAGAGCCTAATATGGTTTTTATTAATATTTGGGAATCCAAATATATGATGGTAATGTAATATCAAACACCATTCTTAAAAGTCTTTCAATAAAACCCTTTTCATTTCACTCTAAGGGGCTTTGGTTTTTTTTATAGAGAATATCAAAAATCACCAGCCTATCTATTGAAACTCTCTGTCTTATGGAATTATAAGGAAAAACCCAAGAAACAGTACAAACTACACTGTGAACCTGAGAAAGCGATGGAAGGCTATTTAACAACAGAATGAACCCTCTGCTCAAAGAGAACACAACAAATCTAGTTTTCTATGGGTAGTATGTCTAAGGCAAGTCACCTGCAGTCCCTCCTGTGCAACTCTATCACAGAATTTGACATGTTATCAAGACATTCATCCTAGTAGAATACATTAAAGAATACATTAAAAAACCCCTATTCCTTAGGATCCCTGAGTAATGGTACTATTTTAGTTAAGTTCCTAGCTATAAAAATGAGGTGGGGGAAAAATCCTGTTGCCTCCATGTCTGACTGATGCTGGCAATGTGATTTCCTATATTTCTTTCTGTTAGTGGGAACTGTCTCACTTATTTTACATTTTTGGCTTTCACAATTATAGTCCAATTTTACAAGGGAAAATTAGCTTCCCTAAGGTAAGTATTCTCTTGTTACATAAGAGGTGAGATCCAGACACTGTGAATTCCTGGCAGAGTCCTGTACTTTCCTGTGTTTTCTTCATTTGGTGAAAACTGGCTGAATACTATTTTATATTTYGGACCAGAAATGACATAAAAAAGTTTTAGAAGAGGAAATGTATTTCCTTCCAATCAGAACTGTATTGTTCCACTAAACCTAAGATCCAGCCACATAGTTATACGCACTCAGAGTTTTATAACGCAATTTATAAATGTTTCAAGGGTAATTTGAAACTAACTATAATTTAGACAAAGTCTTGTGTCTTAAAATGAGTAAAGTTAGCTTAATTTCTCTTTTCTCTAGACTTAAACATTGATTAACAACTCTAGTCTTTACCTTTTTCTATAAATTACTCAAGGATGCTGTATTTACTTACTTTCTGTTTATTGAGCATGCAAAGATTGAGCATGCATTCTGTTTATTGTGCATTCATTTAGAAACAATTCTGCCCATTTAGATTTAAAAGTTCTCAAACTGCTTGGATAAATAGGACTGCAATATGTCTTACTTAAAATAGWTCTCAATTTCTTGTTCGCATTTGTTATTATTTTATCCATATTCAGTCTTTTGCTCCAGTTACCTCAATAGCTTCATCTTTCCAGTTATTTCAATGTACAGTCTTTCTTATACATATAAAAACAGAGGTAAAATTCCATATAGAGAGTGTGATTTTATCTTGAGTTACTTGAGAGATATGCATCTGAATCTGTATTGGTTTAAATGGGGATTATGTGGATTATTTTAGTAAAATCCCAGCTATAATGCATATCCATACAACTAATGGAAATACTTCAGTGACAAGAATCCCTCGCCATTACAGACAATAATAAATAGATGATTTCATCATCCTGTTTCTAGCTTTATAGAAAAGTAAAAGTCCTATTCTCATTGTTTCATATTTTTTTCCTTTTTCTGTCTGTTTTCCCCTTTCTTATTTATTTATTTATTTATTTATGCCTATATTTTCTTGCTTTCTGTGTCTTTCTTTTCTACTTGCAATATTTTCTACCTTGTCTCTTCCCAAGATTTGCTTTTACTTATTCACCCATATCTACTTCAGCGTAACCTTTTCCTTCCTGTTTTTCATTTACTCCTATCCATGTTTCTGCCTTCAGTCCCTTGATKCCCTTCACCTCTGCTCCCTAGTTGGTTTTGAGCTAGCTGGCCATCATTCAAACTTCAGTGGAACACCTGTTCGGGTGGTACACAGGGCAGAAAGAGCACACTTTGAAAAGCAACCTGGCCCAAAACACCGCAGGGTAGAGTCTAGAGGTCAATCTGTTCTCTTTGGATATCATCTCAGATTTGGAAAATGCCAACCTGGATTCTGAATGATAGGGAGGATCACTAAAAGCAGACCATGAACGTTCTATAATCTCTATTGTATTGCTTTAGATTTTTATCAGTCGACTGTATACACTACCTGCAGGTTATAGAGCAATGCWGCTTTAAATGCAGAAGTGGAGATACAAGGGCTTTAATGGAGAATAAGACTTTTGAAGTTAGAAATCTTTARAGTAAGCACCACACCAAGTCAAAGGGAGTTCATTCTGCCATATTAATGCAACCTTAAAAACCATCCTAAAATCTAATCAAAATAGGCATGTGAAGTTATTCTCAAAACTCCAGAATCTCTTGTTTTCAGTGTTGGTGAGGCTATTGCACAAGAACAAAGTTTCACACACAGAGAAAATATCCCTGAAAAATTTAAACAAGACTAAGTACCCTAAAAATGAAGCTTAGAAAAAAATATTTGTATTAATATTGCTAGTTATCTAGTTATCTAGACTTTTCTAGAACATGAATAATAAAAAGGTAGACTTAATGTCCAGAATTTTGGGCAGCAAACAGCACCTCTGATGCTACCTATTGATTAAAGTTTTCTAACATATTTTGTTAATTCTTACATATATCTAGGACAGAAAGGAAAACATCAGTGGCAAACCTAATTAAAGATAAATTTAAAAAAAAAAAGTGATTCCATGTTTTAAATATTATTTTCTGCTTTGCTGATGAAATATAAAATATGCAAGGTTTTACAATAATTGAACTGTTAATATAACAATTCGGCTTCCTTTACAAGACTTTTCATTAAGCCTCAGTTCCCTTTCTCATTTCTTTTGACTTCACAGTGGATTGTAGTTTTCTTTCCTGCACCAGCTGCATTAATGAAGAAAGTCCAATTACCAAATCAGAACAACTATTTGCTTGCTCTGACTTGACAATGGAAGAAACACTGACAAAAATTACAACCTYATGTTACTATCAGAATGTATATTTATATCAGAATGTATATTTGATAACATTTGTGACCTTGTAATTGCTTTTCTTTCTGCGCTTATTTTATCTTTATTCCTATAGCCATCTGTGATCTTTACATGGAATACGAAGCATATAGAGAGTATTTGTGCAGTACAGAACACAACAAGGAAACTAAAAATGCAGCAGCCATCAGACACTACTTTGGTTCAAACAATAACAATATCAGTAAATTCTGTTAATAAGGCTCTTTGAATGCTTTACAGTTTTTACTGCAAAGTAGATTTTTCTGTTGCCCTAGGTATCTGTGTTGAATCCAGCAGCCAACA
The DNA here is from genome assembly GCA_014549065.1 of Cardinalis cardinalis. Lineage (NCBI taxonomy): Eukaryota > Metazoa > Chordata > Aves > Passeriformes > Cardinalidae > Cardinalis > Cardinalis cardinalis. The sequence continues at coordinate 519,837 of JACDOX010000073.1, forward strand.
AGGCACAAGAGAAAATAAGACAACAAAATTATTCATGATGTCATATTAATATCTACTAATTCTATAAATATGATCTTATCTAGTAGGCTAAAGAAGTTTTTCTATTTCAGAAAGTCTTTGACAAAGAAAAGTTGCATAGCTGCAATAAGCATTTGAATCATATGAACTGAACCATGGATTTTTGGTTCAAATCCTTTACTCCTACTTATCTTTCCCTTCTCCCTTCCRCCTTCCCTTCTCATTTGAGGTATTTTCACACATCTGCCCTAAGAAAGGACAAAGTACTTTAGACCATATGTTTACAGCTTAAAGGAGGCAGGACCTTCTGTAATCATTAAAAGAYAAATATTCTAATTCAGTCTGGCAGCAAATGCTGTCACTTCTGAAATACATATCTTCTCTTTGAACTGCTTCCCCTTCAACACCTATAGTGGACAAAAGAAAGACAGTGATGAGCAGAAAGGGAAATTCTTACTCCAGAAGCAAAAGGAATCAGCATTTAGGAGTTATGAAGGCTCACTGAAGAAACACTTCTTTCTTCTCCAGGATTGGGAAAGCTGCCCAATATAACGAGCATTTATATTGCCTGGAAACTACATTAGAACATTTGGAGAAGTTTCCTTGAAATATGGATCGTTTCAGGGCCAGCTATTTGGAACTACACATGCATGGTATATTTGAATACTGTGCAAATATTTACCCATGAGTAATATATCAGTAATTTTTGTCGGTTATGCTGAAGTGTTTGCTGTATAGACATTTTGTTGATCTGGAAATCTGGCACTTAAGCAGCAATAAAACAGTTTTACAAACCAGAATAGAGTGCTTTGACTCAACTTCCTGTTCTAGGGAGAGCAATATTCAAAGTGAAGACCATGTGATGCAGATGGGCAAAATTTATCTTCATGTCACTTTGCATTTTCAAGGACTTAGACAAGAACATATGGATATCTGCTTGTGCAAAGGTGTGAGGGAAGATATAAGTGGGGTCACAATTCCATTGCTTTCCTTGGACGAGTCCAGCACTGTGGATGAGCAGGCTGAGGTCCTCTTCAGCCTGCCAAGCCAGGCAAGGTATAGTAACACTTTTAAGGAAAACAATATGAAATGATCAAAGGTAATAATTTGTAGTCTTCAGAGATTAAACATTTTCAAGTGTTCAAAATGTCAAAATTTTCTGTTATAATAGTAATAAAAATTTATTATGCTATGAAATGCTGTGTCTGTTTTTCCTAGAGCATAGAGCTCTTTTTCCTAAAGGCAGATGAGCCATCAGAGGCAGTGATTCAAAATGGTTGTGAAATGTTTCCTGATTCAGTGCAGATAATACTGTCTTTGACAATATTTTCACTTTTTTTGTGTCTAAATTTGCTCATTATTTATTCCTAGCTTTGTATTTTCAAAAATTTTATCTTCATTTCAGCACTTTGAATTGTAGCAGACTGCTTCTATGGGCCTGGGATAGACATCTTACATTATAAAGCAGAGAGATAGAAGGGTCTAGAAAATGGAAATTAAAAAGGATGTGTTGGGAACATGCATAGTTTGTTTTGTGACTACTGCTTTATTTCCCTGTAGATTATTTTTTACGTTGACCAGATAGAAACCTGGACAAATTCACTTTTACATGAATTTAATGGCAAAGGAGATCTCATCCACTGTTTCACCAAGATCTATTTGTTCTTGCCCCCATTTTTGTGCTGACACTAGTATGTGCACAGCTGTATTAGGAATTGTGACTATAGCAGCCCTTGCCAAAAGAAATACACAGTCATGGGTTTGTGTGAATCACAAGAAGTCATGTAAATAATTTGTCCAAATCTACTCTATTTCTCCTTTATATACTACAAGAAGTTCAGCAGTTTGTTACCAGCAAACACAGTTTAACAGTACCTAATTTCTCTAAGGGTTACTGCTGTTTTAAGCACTTAAAAATGAGGTTCAGAGAATGTTTGATTTTTTCTAAATATATTAGAGAGAGAAGAGATTATTTTCAAAATGCTTCATCCTACATCATGAGTCAAAATCATTGACAGTGCCAAATCATGTCATTTCAGCTAAATATACTGCTAAAAGAAACAATCTAATGTCAAAAACAGCTTTTGTTTTGAAAAAAAAGTATTCCCTTTGGCTATASTTATAGAATCAACATGATAAATATAGGCTGTTCTACCTACTTGAAACAAAAACTGTATACTACAATGTGAATGGCAAATGGTTTAGAGYGAACTAATGAACTTAGCCATAGCTTCATAAACACCATTATTTAAAGATAAAGTGATAGCTAATTTCAAGTTTGCATACAATTTTCAGTTAATTTTAAAAGTGATTTTTTTTTTTATAAGTGAAGGGGTTTTTTCCTTAAAAATCTTTACTCAAAGAATGAAAGCCTAACTGACATGTAGAAAGCCCCCTACATACACAACAAAATCAATATATTTTTCTGAGCCATCTTCCCTAACTTTATGCTTTTCAATCTGATGTGGAAAAGAAAAAAACCTTTACAGGCAGAAGAAGTTCCCACTTCTTTCAGGATGCACCTCACTGCACATTGATGGTATCAAATAATGATAGCCTCTATGAACTGGGAAGAGAGCTTGAAGTTACCCAGAAATCATTCATTAAAAGAAAAAATATAGCCAGATGATTTGTTACTGTGTGCTAACAATTTTGAGAAAGACATTCCAGCTGGTCTGTACCTGATGCAGAGAGGCTTTTCCAGTGATCTTTGCTGATCTTTTTTGCCTGTCACCTGTGCTGTGGGGCCACAAGTCACTGGCTTATGTTCTAGTGTGACTGAATCCTCTGAACATCCAAACCAACTTCTTGCAAAGTACTGTTCAAGTGGCCTAGTAAAATAGTCTTCTCTTTGTTTTCCCAAGAGGGTGTGAAAACAGTGTGCCAAGTGAGGCGCAGAGTACTGGGGGACTCTCTGGCCCTGGGATCAGCACCTCTSGTGTGCCGGGTGTGAAGTGTTAAATATATGACTGACATTTTGCAAAGGAGGCTGTTGTGGCTGAGATTTGGTGATGTTTACTGTTCGAATAAAATAAAGATGTCATTAGAAAACTTGAGTCCTGACATCTGAGCAATTGAGTAATGCTATGCTGGTGGCAGCAGGAGAGCAATCATCAAATACCAGCCTTTTTAAAGAATACKATAGACTTTTACACTCTATCTAACACCTATGAAGTATTACAGCTACACAATATAGAATATTTTATGTATGGAAATTCAGAAAAAAAGCAGAGAAGTCTGAAATATTGTAAAATATTTCAAAAGAGGAACTACATATTTTATTCATATGGAATTACATTATCTTAGCAGATTAGGTATAATTCTTGCTAAAAAAGGGATATATTTAAATATTTATATAACCCATTTATCAGGGAAGGAGAAGAACATTTCCCTTAGCAATGAAGATTGGTGAATGGCTAATTACCAGAACATTTAAGCTTTAACAGATTAATTTTTTTTACCATACATATCTAATATTTGACATTCATCCATGCCTCCACGGAAATTTCTGGATGTCTGCAATATTCAGAAAGGGTATTAATCAAGGCAATTCCTCATTTTCCAAATAGTAATTTACAGGAAAGATTTATATATGTTACAGTTTTGACGAAGAATGTAAGCGCAAAGGTTTCTGGTTTTTCTCTGTTTACTGAACAACTTTGAATCCATCATATCTACAGTCCAGTTAACATAACAGAACTTTGCCTGTCAAGCTACTTGATTTTGAAAGTGATTTGTTATCTATTGTTTCTTTTCTTGGAAAAGTTCAAATGGTTTAAACTTGATCTCAGTGCAGACTTTTGAGGTATGGTAGAGTTTTCCATTACAAATATATTAGAAATTAAGACTTGATGATTTTTTTAAAATACATTTCTTACACAAAAAAACCTAAACATTTAAAAGCAATTTTGTGCAGCATTATGCAACTGATTCATTCAGTGATCACAGTGGTGTTTTCTGGCTCTGCAACCTATTAATCTAAATCATTGAAAAGTGACTTCTTTTCCCAAATTTGATTTTTGCTTCCCAGGAGGCCCTACTCAATATGTCTGCATTTTATAGCCAAACTGACATTATGAAAAGGATTTAACTAGCTTGCAGTGGCCTTGCCTGTAGCACTGGAGATGTTAATCTTTCTGACCTTTGCTCTGAGCAATTGCAATGTGGCTTTTTGCAATTCCATTCTTCCAGCTTTCTGGACCTCTCCACTTCATGGAAATCCTCACAGAGGTACATGTAAGGGCAGACAGGGATGCTAAATGGAAAAGAGGCATGCTTGACTGTTCTCAAGCAAACCACGATAATTCAAGTGAACATGATACAGTACTGAATACAGAAGCTCAATTTTTAAAGTCTCTTCACCTCAGTGCCTAACGTGTCTCCACACTCTTTGTGCACAAATAGTGTTGCATGAGAGGATCCAAGGAGTCCTTCAGCTTTCCTAGGGAAGTTACTGACCATCTGCTTTAGATGTTTTAAATGGAAAATATTTTTAAATACTTGAACTTACCTATCCTCATCCCACTACTAAGTTACCTCACACAGTCCTATGTCTTTATTCCAATGCAAGAACTCAGTTTTATTTTAAGGCAGTCCTGTCTGCCTATGCTTTGATACCAAGGTCAGATGGCAGAAGTTATAAGATAGAGGAGGAAAACGGCTCCTTGCAAGAGTTATTTCAATCACCTCTTTAAGATACCCTGATTCAAAGATCACTGGCAGACAGGGCAAAGACCAAGACATACTCAACAGTTGTTGTGAACCATTAAGGCTCCTAAATCCGCTGGAATGCACATCCTGCATGTGGTGAATTGGTCTGTTACAAGACTTCACACATTCACAAATATGTACAATTTAGACTATATAGCAGTGAGTTAACAGAAAAAAAATGTAAAATGTAAAATAAACTCACTATAAATATTATTTTTAAGAGGAGAGCAGTCTGTCTTTCACTGTACAAGCTGTAAAGGTCATAAAAATTCAAGCAGCATGAAAAATAAAAGTTTCTTTTTGCCTTTGTAGTTAAATTTAATAATAAGGTACTGATAACAAATCCACACATACATTATGCGTATAAATGTGATTGTAAAAAAAAAAAGTAAAGCAACTAACTTTCTCTATTTTTGCCCGTTGCTCTTTACTACATGAATTTATCAACAAAGTAACACAAGATAGGAAAATTTGTGTCTTATGGTTACCTTTCTATGTAAAGGAATTGCTAAATTGTTCAAAGCTGCTTTGATTGCACTCTTACTATTAATTCTCAAAAGTTTTTTGGGACATTTTTGAGTTTTAGACCAATTAAAGCACATTACTGATGGGGAAAATACCACAAAATTCCAAAGTTTGAGATGAGTTTTTGTAATTCAAAAGCTATTTTCCAAGTTCAGTCTTAAGGGATATTTTCAGTTATTTTCCCACTTTACAACATGCCTCCAAAGGTTTGGGCTTTACTGGAAACTGTAAATAATCCCACAGATGTGCTTAGGTATAGCCATATCAAAGCTAAATAAGGGTGAAAGCCCAAACTTAACTGCTGAAAATACAGTGGTCTAAAAAAACAAACAAAAAACTCCAATCCAACAAACCAACCAAAAAAAACCAAACCAGCAGCCTCCTCTCCCCCTAATTAAAATTAATACTACCTAAAGAAAAGAAAACATCTGCCATAATCAAAAGCACTTTGATGACATAATATATGGCCTTTGCTTAAGTATTATAAAATCTCAGCCACTTTCTTAGATGGAATTTGTCTTAACCTCTGTACTGGTCTGGGCCAGAGTTGGTCTGGGCCATTACATCAAGGCCATTACTAGAAAAACTTCAAGGAAATCTTCAGGAAAAGCGCAAAGCAGGTTCTCCTGCCAATGAAACAGCAAGTAACACAGACTTTATTGAAAACTTCTTAGAGTGGAAGAAAAGATGAAGAGATACTTCCCCAAATTTACAGGTGTTACAGATTTGGAGGTAACCACTATTTAGGTGTCCTTACAATGCCTATGCTTATTGTTTTATCCATATTTTCATTTCTCCTGTCCATATGACTGCAGTCTTTCATGTCATGCATCAAACTATTTCTTACTTCCAATAATTTCTCATCCACTCAAAGTGCTGCTTTATTCTGAAAAATTCTGAATAATTTCAGGTTTTGCTGTGTAAAATACTCCTATTGTCATAATGGTATTCAGAATCACAGAATCACAGAATCACAGAATTTCTAGGTTGGAAGGGACCTTTGAGATCATCGAGTCCAACCCATGTTTTAACATTTCACCTAGATCATGACATCAAATGCCACATCCAGTCTTCCCTTAAACACATTGAGGGATGGTGATTCCACCACCTCCCTGGGTAGATGATTCCAGTATTTGACCACTCTTTCTGTGAAAAMCTTCCTCTTTAATTCTAGCCTGTATCTCCCTTGGCGCAGCTTAAGACTGTGTCCTCTTGTTCTGTCTGTTGTTGCCCGGAGAAAGAGACCGACCCCCAGCTCACCACAGGCACCCTTCAGGAAGTTGAAGAGAGTGATAAGGTCACCTCTGAGTCTCCTTTTCTCTAGGCTGAACAACCCCAGCTGCCTCAGTCATTCTTCGTACGGTTTGTGCTCCAAGCCCCTCACCAGCCTCGTTGCCCTCCTCTGRACACACTCAAGCATCTCAATGTCCCTCCTAAACTGAGGGGCCCAGAACTGGACGCAATACTCAAGGTGTGGCCTCACCAGTGCCGAGTACAGGGGAAGAATGACCTCCCTGCTCCTGCTGGCCACACCATTCCTGATACTGGCCAGGATGCCATTGGCCTTCTTGGCCACCTGGGCACACTGCTGGCTCATGTTCAGTCGACTGTCAACCAGCACCCCCAGGTCCCTTTCCTCCTGAGCACTGTCCAGCCACACCGTCCCCAGCCTGTAACGTTGCAGGGGGTTATTGTGGCCAAAGTGCAGGACTCRGCACTTGGACTTATTGAACTTCATCCCATTAGATTCTGCCCATCCATCCAACCGTTCCAAGTCCCTCTGCAAAGCCCTCCATCCCTCTAACAGATTGACRTATGCTCCCAGCTTAGTGTCATCTGCAAATTTGCTAATGAAAGACTAAACCCTCATCCATGTCATCAATAAAAATATTAAACAAAACTGGCCCCAGCACGGAGCCCTGAGGGACACCCCTGGTGACTGGCCCCAGCTGGATGCAGCACCATTCACCACCACTCTCTGGGCCTGGCCATGCAGCCAGTTCCCAACCYAGCAAAGAGTGCTCCTGTCCAAGCCACAGRMTGTCAGTTTGTCCAGGAGTATGCTGTGGGAGACAGTGTCAAAGGCCTTGCTGAAATCCAAGTAAACAACATCAACAGCCTTCCCTGCATCCACTAGGCAGGTTATCCGGTCATAAAAGGTGACCAGGTTGGTTAAACGTGACCTACCCCTCCTAAACCCATACTGGCTGGGTCTGATACCCTGGGCATCCTGTAAATTCTGTGTGATGGCACTCAGTATAAACTGTTCCATTATTTTGCCAGGTACTGAGGTCAGGCTGACTGGTCTATAATTACCTGGATCCTCCTTTGCACCCTTTTTGTGAATGGGTATCACATTGGCCATCTTCCAGTAATCCGGWACCTCACCAGTGAGTCAGGACTGTTGGTAATTGATGGAGAGTGGCTTTGCAAGCTCATTTGCCAGCTCTCTCATTACCCTGGGGTGGATCCCGTCTGGTCCCATAGGTTTATGAACRTCCAAGCATTTCAGTAGTTCTTTGACTGCCTCCTCTTGGATAATGGGGGGACCATTCTGCTCCCTGACATCATCAACCATTCCAGGYGYGCAGGTGTCTTGASGGCAAGTCATCTTCCCACTAAAAACTGAGGCAAAGTAGGCATCAAGCACTTCTGCCTTCTCCTCATYGGCAGATACTAAGTTCCCTYCCTTGTCCRATAAAGAACAAAGGCTGGTCTTACCCTTCCTTAATGTATTAATGTATTTGTAAAAACATTTTTTATTATCCTTTACAGAAGTTGCCATTCTAAGTTCAAAATGAGCTTTGGCCTCCCTAATTTTTTTTTTCTGCATGCTCCAGCAGCCTTCTTGAATACTTCCTTAGAGACCTGACCCTCCTTCCAACGCTGATACATCCTCTTTTTATTCCTAAGTTCCTCCAAAACCTCCTTGCCCAGCCAGGCTGGACGTTTACCCCATTGACTGATCTTTTGGCACACAGGGACAGTCTGTTCCTGCGCCCTCAAGATCTCTGTTTTGAGGCATRCCCACCTTTCCTGAACTCCTTTGTTTTTAAGGGCTGTTTCCCAAGGGACGCTCTGAATARGTCTCCTAAACAGGCCAAAGTCTGCCTTCCAGAAGTCCAATGTAAGAGTCTTACTGGTGCTCCTCCTGACTTCCCCAAATATTGAGAACTCTATTATTTCATTATCACTCTATAAGGCTGGCATWATTCATCTAGTGCTTTACTGAGCACAGCTTGCCAGGCCATGGCCATTTTGCATCCATACTCCATGTTAGTTTTTTACTAATTAATTCCAGTGCATCTGGAGGAACCACGGTCCATCTCTCATGGTTTTTCCATAGCTGGAGTCCTCTGAGGGTATAGAACCCTGCTTCACATGGTCTGCATTCCATTGCCAAAATCATATCCTTTTCCATAGCTTGAAAACTTGCACCCTTTACACCCAACAGTGACAGGCTCCCTCAGCCTTCACATTGTCTGCTCCGCTACATTACAAATAAGGCCATTGTAAGTGTAAATTTGGCAGTTATTTGGCAGCAATCTACAGAGACTAATGGAATTCGTACAAAAATAGGAAGGCATGCAAACTTTCTAGCCAGATATGTGACACTGTTGGACCAGACTTGTACCCTTTCTCATTTTCCACGAAAATTAAGGGAAAAACCACTGTGACTGTTGAATGTCTTAAGACATGAACAGTACACATACACATACATATGAAAGACCAGCTTTGCCTTGCAAAGTGATCAGTCTCTTGCAGGATAAAGCTTGCTTTCAAAATTCCAGCCAGGGAGTTAAGGAGAGTCAGTGTAAATGCAAAACCCTACCAGCTATTTTTGGATATATACACATAGCACATTTATGTGTGCTAGTACTGGCAGATACAAAACACAGCAGTGTAACAGCTAGGTGATCTAAACTTTCAATTATGGTAAGCAATAGGCCAAAGTTTTTTGCTGGGTTTTTTTTTTGTTTTGTTTTTTTGTTTTTGTTGTCGTTGTTTGGTTCTTGGTTGTTTTTTTTTTTTTTTTTTTTTTTTTTTTTTTTTTTTTTTTTTTTTTTTTTTTTTGTTTTTTTTTTTTTTTTTTTTTTGTTTTTTTTTTTTTTTTTTTTTTTTTTTTGTTTATTTTTGTTTTTTTTTATTTTTTTATTCAAGACACTGGTCAGTGAATGAAAATTGGTTGCAGATCCCAAGAAAAAACTGATATGCATMTGGGCATTTATACTGAACTTACCTGTAAATGCAACAGGAATTTGTAAACTCGTAAAAAGAGTGAACACACTTCCGTTCTTGCTTACCAAGCTCCAACTCCAAAGAGCACATTACCCTTACCCACTACAGGAGAAGTCAAGACACTTGTTTGTGGCATAAGCATAATATTTGTGAGTTGCTGCAGACAGCTATCTAGGGGCATGTTTAATATTCTGACTGCTGTTCAGTAACTTTCAACTTGCGAATTCATGGTCAGTTTTGCCTGCTTTATGAATGAAAAGGCAAAGAGCAGCAATCTTCTGATCATTCTCAGTTAGAGCATTAGAATTTGTCTTCTAACAACACAACATTTTCCCCTCATGCTTCAGTGTAGCCCTCAATCTAAACATTAGAAAACAACTAGCAACAATGCTGCTAGCAGTCTGCTATGTACATATTAGATTCTTTTATTCTCTTTATTAAAACTAYCACTGGCATGGGAAAGTAGGTGAATCTAAATAAAACATATCTTTTCTCAAAAATAACTCTACTACTATGAATATTTGTAAGCAATCCAGTTTTTAACAGTARAAGTTCTCTAACACATAGTTGTAGAACTATACTCAGTAAAAGTATCTAAAAATTTGKTTTATCCTTATCATTATCTATACTTAACATTTTCTCAGCATCAAAATGGAAAAAAATATTAAGGTGTCAAGTTTATCTGACTGAGTATCATTGCTAACACCCATAACATCCACTCAGCTTGGTTTGTCCCACTGATAAAGGCTGATCTTTCTCCAGCACTACATTTAGTGCTTTATTTTCTCGATGTCTTTAATCTCACTGCTGAGTTACCACCAAAATTAAAAAAGGAAGGCAGATCATGCTTGGCATAATAGAAAATTATTCCAGTTTCTATTGGATCACTTTGTGATTACAAGTTCTTGACCCTGAGCTCAGCATTATTTTCAATAGTTTGTCCTTGCTATCTTATTTGACCTGTGAGTAAAAAAAATTGTCATTAATATCTAATACAAACCTACTCTCTTTCAGTCTGAAGGCATTCTCCTTTGTCCTGTCACTACATACTCTTATTACAAGAGTATGTAGTGACAGGACAAAAGGAGAGTCTCTCTCCACAGTCAACTGTGATCATAGAACCAATTCAATATAGTAATATATTTACTGCTCAGTAACAGTCTTGAGCAGAAATTATTCCTCATTCAACTTCACACTTTTGTATGCTATACAGAATTTTACAGTTAATGGCACAACAATTGAAATAATGGTGGTACAGATGTACTGCTTTAATTGCATCCTACTTTGCCATTACTGCACAAATTAAAATAATTCTGATTTTCCAACACATCTTGTTTTCTACCTCTTACACCCTTATCCTGACAATAAACTGCCTTTCCCTATAGCTCCAAAGCTGCAAGGCAGCAACATTGAGTCAATATATTGAAAATTCATCTGCAATCCCATTTTGTCAGTGGTAAAATTTAAATATTGTCTTCTTCCATTAACATTTTTACTTCAGAGCTATGCCAAATGTTTGTTTGGCCTTTATATATATATATATATATATATATACATACATACATACATACATACATACATATATGTGTGTGTGTGTGTATACATATTTATTTCAATCTCACTGTCGTGATTCATCATAAGAAACAACTTTATTGGACATTGCTGATAGTTGTATTGCTGTGCTTATGCACTTCTTTCCTTAGGATGCYTTTTGTCATCTTAGAAATATGATAGTGTGTATTGGTGAGTAGAAGAAGTCTTTTTAATTGTTACATATACTGGTTTAAGACCAAGAGCATCACAGAAATGTTAGCAATTTAAATGGAATTATTCATTTAAACCGAAAAACTGCAAATAGATGGTGTACTTCTATACTGGTTGGCATTTGACAGGATAGTAGAAAAGGTTTTCTCTTTGGAGAGATGATTCTGAGCTGTCTTGTATACATTTGGAAATAATTAATTATTAGCAAATTATTCCTGTTCAAAAAAAAAAAAGAAACTAAATGTCCAATTGTTAAAGCTGATTGTTTTTTTTTACTGTTAGCCTTAAAAGGAAATTAACCTCTGGAGATTACTGTCAGACAGAACAGCCTTTAACTCTTACTTGTTATTCCTTAAAATTATATAAATTCTTAAACATGATAAGAAAAATTGAAATAGATCTTTAAAAACCCTTTACTTTTACATGTGAATATCTGTTTTCAAAATCAGATTTATGGTGATGTTTTGCAGGTTTCTATTTAACTCCATTTTGAATCATATTTTCAAAAGAGCCTTTCTTTACTTAGTAGTCATAATTTGTATAAGGAAAAATATATTTTAATTAAAATGAACATTAAAGAAAATTAACATCTACATTTGAGCTACACAGAAAAATCACAATAAACTATGAGGTTAAGAAAGCAATCAGGGAGTTAGAAGGAAAAGGAATATTGGTTGAGGCCCTGGAAATGTTTTGCAACCTGAAAATGAAAATATAAATTTCACAACAAAATATTGTTGYGATTTTCTTGATTACATCTAAAAATAGTAGCAACCACCACCATTTAAATTAGTCTTTAAACAGCAATAAAGGGACATGGGCTGCCTACTGGTCTTTAAAGACTACTTATTGGATTAAGAGAGATTCTGATTCACTTGACAAACAATACAGTTCTGCAGCTCTTATATATAAAATACCTGTTGTTTGATTTAGCATCAGTGTACTTTCTGTAGAAGCTGATCTGTGTAGAAAATGAATTCAAGTAGCAGCCTGGGAAAAGACGAAAGGAAATACAAACCTTTAAAGAGAGTTTGGGGAAGATTTAGGAGTGCTGTACTTAAGCTGAGCAGCATGGTCCTTGATAAGCTATTCTTGTAACTTTAATTTTATGCTTTAATGAACATATAAAGTAATAACTTTTTAAAAGCCATGTATGATCTGCTATCTCTTCTTTCCCATGGAGCAAAATTCAACTCTATTTTGCAGGAGATAAATAAATAAATAAACAAAAGGATAGCAGATACTTATTTCTTTGTCAGAAAAAAAGCAAAGCTGAAACCTCCCAACCCCTAGATCTAAACATTCACATTGTATTTTCCACAGCTTTTCAATGTGTAATTAGGGTAAATTTTACTCCATAGCATAATTCCTACTAAAACTTTCATCAGGACTGCTACATATCGCAGTGTACTATTTAACTGCCAAATCATCATCCTGCATACTAAACTGCGTCTTGAGAAAAGAGTCATTTAACTGTCATTGAAAATATAATACATTGGAACAAGCAGCCAAAGTTGAGCAGATAAAACTGAAATTAGCTGAAATATGCTGTCAAATGAGCAATAGATGGAGGAATTACAGGCAGACAAGTAAGCAAATCACCAGCTTCAACTACAGGAGTAGCAAATGCTAATTACACCAATAACATACTTTTTCTAGATGTGGAATTACATAGATGTATGTATATATACAGTCAAATATAAATGCTTCATAAATAATTACTTGATGCACATTTTCATAAATTATATATTAATTAACAGTATAAATAACGTGGTTAGATTATATTTTAAATAATAATACACAATCATTTTTTAATTAATTGAACTGTACACAGGTCTCAGTGCAAATTCTTGTATCCTAGCATATCATACATTGTCTTCAATTTCTTGAAGATGAAGTTGTCATTTTAAGTTTTATAATGTCATCAGTGGGACCTCACGCGGATAGATTGCAAACAAGAAGCTGATATTCATCTGAATGTAGAATATCTGGTTGTTTCTGATTTTCAACATCTAGATTTGTAGAGTTTGAATAGAAGTAACTCCACAAAGATTCCTGGGAAATATGCGTTCACAAAAGCCTTAAAATATATCATTGTTCTTTTTCCCTTTTGACACATGGAGATTCACCTGTCACATATTTAATGTTTCTTGATGAAATTATTTGAGGATATAGATGAGTAGCCTTCTGGAGCCAACTTTTCTGACTGAATGTAGCACAGGTGACTCTTAAATGCAGTGAGTATCACCGTAATAATCAGGAAACATTTCACGCATCTAAACCTGCCTTCTTTTTGAAGTTTCAGCAAACTAAGGCTCCAATTACTCTATGATAACAAAAACACAAGATGGGTTGAAAATCATTGTGAGCAAGAATACGTARGAAAAGAGTTTTCTTCCAGATTCATGCCTTTATTTCATTTTTAGTGGGGATTTTTTGGTATAAAGGTGTCAGTTAAAGAAAAATACTCTTACTTTTTTATTGAAAGTCTTAGTAAATATCCAGAGCTACCAATGAAATTGAAAAAAGAAAAGTAGAAAAAACCCTCACACATGCAACAAAAAAGAACGAAAAAATCCCAAACAAACCAACCCCAAAGGCCAGCAAAAAATACCACCATCACTACCAGCAACAAAAATCCTAGAGGACTTTTTTACCCTTTAGGCAGCTCTTCCTACCTGTTAAGGCAGCTGTGTTTTGTAGCTGCAGTTCTGTGCAGGAGGGTCCCCTTGCAGTGGCCAGTCAGTTCTTTCCTTCACTGCAGCAGCCAGAGTACCCCCCTGAGTGTCTCCATCCAGCCTGGATGCATTCCCTGGTCCCTGCAGGTCACTGTGCCCTCCCCCCTGCCGTGCTGCTGCCCCTCCCAGCTGGCAGCTGACATTGGCACAAMGTGCTGTCTCCTCACAGTGCTTCAGCAGGCACCCATGCATCCTCAAGACCTTCAATTCACCATTCAGTAAATTTCATTAAAATGCCAGAGAACACCTTCTTTGCCCATATGTCCACAGCCCTTGAACACTCCAACTTGATGTCCAAGCAGAGGACTGCTGAGAGACTGAAAGAAAAATGTAATCCTTAAATTAAAGCAAAGTGTTTTTCTACTATGCATGTAGAAGTAATAATGTGTAGCTGTTGAGTTCAAACACATATTAAGACTGACCAGGCTATTGACTGTGAACTTATAAAGCTCAAAACAGTTTTACTGAGGGAATAAACACAATATCGTACAACTTTTCTATGCTGGTTTCATTTAGAACCCACTATAGCAAATTGAAATATTTCCCCTAGAAAATTATTTCCAAACCTTCATATGTAATCTGCTTGTTGAACTATGAAATTTGATTATTCCTGCTTTTTTAGATGTGCATCTATCTAGCTAGCATGACAGAAACAGTCCTTCACAGAATTTAACTCAGCATTTGACCTTCCAAAGAACCTGTGTGCAGATGTTCTGTCTAATGGGTAGGATAATCCCATTCTTTTGTTTAAAATTTGTTACTTATTTTAGTGTGCTTCTATTTTTTATAAGAAAATGTTGTGTGGTTAATTGTGGGAGCAGACAAAGAAAAGTAAAGGCTGACTGATAATCACTAAATATTAATCTGGAAGAAATACTTAATGTTTCAGAAAGAAAAGAAGATGTTCAATGAGGTGATTTTGTAGTTGGTTTGTTTGGGGTTTTTTTCAGATGGTGCTCATTGAAGGAAGCAATAGGTTCCAGGAAAGCAAAAGAAACTAGACTTACTACCACTGTCAAAAAGGTCAGAAAGTATTTTTTGGAAACAGGAATGGAATCAAATCCCCAACTCCGGATTGAGACACAAATTATTCCATGGTTTGATTTTGAGGGATTCAACATTTTAATTGACGGCTGTGTCTGCATGTATTTCTATTAACACCTTGCTCAGACTGGGAGATTGCACTGTTTTATTCTTGAGCTACCACTGTTGTATCTGTAGAAAAGACAGACTGTCTGAGCAGCTCAGACTGTTTGAAATCCTGCTTTCTCCAGCAAGTTTTCACAGAATTCATGAATTCTTTGAAGCAGACAAAAGGAGAAAGGATGTTATGATGTTAATGCAGAAAAGCAGACACACAGACTACAGGGCTGCTTTCAGTAGGGAAATCTGATACAAATTACTTTATTTGCTGTTTTGACTTCTTTCCAAGGAAAATTAAGAAAAAGATATTATTTTTACTATTCTAAAGGACACTATTCAACGTTACATCTTATCTATATCTACTTACCTTAACAAACCAAGGAACACCTGCTCCCTGAATTGTGTGCTCCCTGAATTGTCATGAGATACAAGAAAAGCAGGAAGTGTGACTTCAGGAATTCACCTCTAGGGCCCTCAGTCGGGATGCTGTGAGGCAGCTACTGCACTTCTACATCATTATAATAAAGGCATAGATCGTGATTTCACTGATACCATCAAGCTCAAGCATTTATTTTAGCATTATCCATCCCTTCAAAGTTTCTATACATTTCCCTTCCCTGCTCTCTACCAAAATTTTGTGCATTCTGGCAAGTTATGGGTTTGGGGTTATTTTGCCTTGAAAATCTGTGGACTTTCTCAATCAACTGTTTCTCTCTCTGGAGTTGTAGAGATCATCATCTTTGATTGCAACATGAAGATATTCACTATGAAAATGTTCACTCAGCAAAACTTACAGGTACAAAATGGTACTTAGTTAGCCTGTATTTTACATACAGATTTCATTATTCTATGAGCAAAAAGGCCTCAGTTACAGACAATTATTTTAATGTAGTAACAATGGATTCATACAGGGGCTATTGAGGAAACGGTATTGGAGAAATGTCAGCTATTATGAAGTGAACAAAAATATTGCAGTCACTCTGAGCTGCTGTTCACCAGCTAAAGTTATTATATTTGTCAACATCTATAATGCTACATTAGTGCTATACTAACTCTGTCTTGCCCACTGGAATTATGTCTGTACAGCACATGAGCTAATCAGGGCAGGCTGCAGCTCTCCTTATCCAAAGCATAACTCATTGAAATGAATGGATGTTTTACAGTCAGCTCAAATAAGGCAACAGCTTTATGAGATGTCTTTTTCAAGGTCACACAAGAAATGCATCTTTGTGCTAAAAACAGAATCCAGATGTCTGCTGAAAATAATCAGCAGAAACATTTCTGTAGACACTGCTCCTATCAGCATAGCACTAGTAGGGGTTTAGTATCCTTCACTTACAGTTTCAGTCCAATCTTTCCCTTCCCCTCCATGACCCTATGACTTCACTATGGCACCAGCAAGAGGTTTGCACTCCCAAAACCTGTCAAAGTCTGTCCCTCGTGTGTCATCAGATACAGGAGGTGCTGAACAGCAGCATACATGACTCAACTTGGCCAGCTCTGGGAGCAGGGCTGGCATTCACCACAGAGCTCTCATGCAACAGAGCATGTTCTCTGTTTGCAGAGTGTGTTCACTGTCTCTGTATCAATGTCAGGCCTCAAACCACACTAATCTGAAAATAAACAGAGTGAATGGATATTAAACATGAGTAGCAGTCATGGGAAATCACTAAAGGGTATTTGTAACAAAATGCAAGGGATTTACCATTCCCATTAGAGTTATTATCAGTTCTGTGGCTAAAAATCCAGGCACTAATGCTCCTAAAACTAAACTGCTTTCCCATTTTAGTACCATTCTAATAAAATCCAAATGAAGGGATTTAAATGGAAGCCATCCACAGTGCCAACGGCATGCTGCTGTTGGTTATCCCAGGATGTGCAGTATCAATCACTGGGCAGCAGTGCTGAGCTCACGGACAAAATCCAACCCCTTTTTTTCCAGTGCTTAACCACAGTCAAATTCCAGCCTTCTTCCTTGTACAGCACAGAGYTGGTTATATGGAAGCCCTGTGCTACCAGAAGATAAAACCACTCAACCATTCACATCAGGTCCTATAGGCCCTGGGGCATTTTATATGCAAATACACTTGGGTTTACATGTGTTTTAATCCAAATCAATGAATTTCACCTCAGAATGAGCTGGAACGATAGAAAATTCCCTTTGTTTTGACAGGGACTTGCAATTTAACACTTCCTAAGCAAGCTAATTGAAATGCACTTATGCTACTGAAAAGCAGTGATAAATTTATGAAATTCACACAATTACTTTTAGCTGTCAAAATACTTAAAATAATAAGCTGAAGATAGATAATCAACCAGCTGGTATGATTGAAGACACACAATTTAATTTAAGATGGGTCCAGAGGAATGACTACTTAAAATACAAAAACAGATGAGATTGCAGAAACAAAGATTTAACAATTAAAATGTACCTTTGAGCAAAGTCTGAAAGCATATACTTAATTTCAGGTGTATAACTATCCTCGCAGCTTCATCATACAATTAACATGCAAAAGTTTTTAGCAAGATCTTTAGCAAGGTTTAGCAAGGTTTCACAAGGTGCTGGAAGAATTACTTAGATAAAACTCACTGAATGGTTTAACAAAGTTTCAGTCACAGCTCTGTGAACACGTTTGCTGTTTTAATGAATACATTGTACTGCAAGTGAAAAGAGRAAAAGAAAGGCAAGARAAATAAACCAAGAAAAGTTTAATATGCATTGAATTTTCTCCGTGATATAAAATCCATATAAAATCATAGAGCATAGTCCAAAATATTTTATTTGTCATAACAAAAAGAACAGGTTTTTTTTTCCTTACAAAACATATTTACTTCTATCTCTGTGACACTTTATAACAGCAAATCTTTATGATCAAAGGAAGTGTACTGAAGTGTGACAAGTAATTTCAGTTGCCTAGATTAGCAAAAAACTCGCCAGTGTTATACAAAGAAGCTCTACAAGTTATAAACCTATGTTACATAACTGGAAAAAAAAGTCTGAATGATATTTTGCCCATACCTCTGTAAAAAGGGAAAGGAAAAGGAGGAAAATAGAATTCACTTCATTGCACCACTTGCTGTGTTTCTTTACAGTATGACAACAGAAAATTAAATGGGAAAAGAGTATGTGATAAGGTTTTCCAGTGAAATGTCTGATATGCTAGGAAGTGTCAAAGAAATAGTTGAAACAGAGTGAAGGAAGCTTTTGGGGAGCTTTGGAAAAGCCTGAAGCAAATGTTTGAAAGTGTTTATAAAATTAGGTGGAGATATTACTTCCTCTCCTTACATATAATTTGCATAGCACACAAAAATTTACTACAGTCTATGTAAATTAAAGAAACCAGTATTGTGAATTTTCATATTTCTGTGTTTGTTTCTTCATTCTGTGTTATTTGAAATTCATGCCCATATAAAGTATATTTGGGTGTTTTTTTTACTGAGTGGCATGAAGTCCTTACAGACAACCATAATCAACAGGATGATTATGTATTCACTATATATAAAAATAACAAATATATAGGTCAATGTTTGAGAACAGAGACTGATGAGATGGAAATCAGAATTTTTGATTATTTGTTTCATATTAATTTTGTGGAAGTGTATGAGTCAACTGCTCTGAAAAATTCTAAGGACAAGGTTTCAGAAAATATTTTTTCAGCAGAGATGATTGACTATAAAGAATAACGTATAAAAAGAGAAAAGAAAAAAATATTAGGAGCTGATAAGAGGGGGAAAATCCACTACTTGTTATTCAAAATTGTTTTCTATACTAACAGAAGCAGTTAGTCTCTAAACTTAAAAAACTACTTATTCCCTATTGTTCTACATTGTAATTCAGTTTTTGGTGTATTAACATGAGCATGTTTCTGCTCTTCAGGGCTAGTACTATTTGCTTTAGACTGCCTTATCATACA
The DNA here is from genome assembly GCA_014549065.1 of Cardinalis cardinalis. Lineage (NCBI taxonomy): Eukaryota > Metazoa > Chordata > Aves > Passeriformes > Cardinalidae > Cardinalis > Cardinalis cardinalis. The sequence continues at coordinate 538,888 of JACDOX010000073.1, forward strand.
GAAAATGTTTTATTTCTGGCTCTTGGTAGGATAATTTGTCTTAAGCTACAGCGCAGATAGATTCTCATTTAACTTTTCCTGAATATCAGCTGAAATGCAAATTTTCAATATTTTCAGGAATATGTTTCTTACTGTTCTATTTTTAATTTCAGAGATATTCACTACTAAGCTTATTATAAACATGGCCCTGGAATCCAGAAGTGCCTAGAACATAGCTTAGCGCAGCTAAAATTCTTGCAATTCTTAACACTTACCTATTTGTCCATGCATTAAAAATGCTAGCGTCTCCATGTGACTTATTTTGTAATCCAACATGATGAAGAAGTGCATGAGGATAAAGATTACTCAAGGACAGCAACAGAGATAGTGTTAGCATTCTTTATTTACACATTTCTTCCAAAGAAGTGAAGTGTCAAGAGAAGAAAGATGAAGAGAAAATTAACTTCTGCTTTTCCTTCAATTTACTGAAAACAGTCAGCATGTTTAAAGTTAGTGATGGATACTCCTTTCAAGATCTCCAGGGCTACTTTGCTGTCCAGCAAAGTATTGTATGAAAGAAAATGCACATCTATCTCAGATCCAACTTCTAATTTCCATTGATAAGCACTTAGAAGTCTTGGGAATATTAATGGAAACCTGTAAATTCCAGTACTGAAAATACAAATGAATGATCAGACAAGTGATCTGTGGCATAATATTCTTTCTGTTTGATTTTGTTTAATCTATCTAATTGTATTAACATCAATGGAATTCTCTCCAATATTCACAAATTTCTTAGAAAGCAATGAATTTATTAATACCACTACACTGATTGGTTGCCATCTGAAAATACACTAACTTGCTAAAAAGGGAAATGTCTACAATTTTTAACGTTTAAATGTTTAGAATATTGGGTAAATATTTAGTAATGCACTGTCCAAGAGAATAATCTGCAGAGTACATTCAATGTTTCTCTTTCAGAATTAAAAAAACCACAAAATATTCAGCAGATCATAGTAATCATTAATCCAAAATTCCTAAAGAAATGCACAGGGACATATATCTGGAGCATGTACCAGATGGTGGAGCAGTGATTCAGAAAGAGTTAGGAGGTCACCCTGAGCAATCATCTCTACATGACCTTTATATGCAGTGTTCCAGTAAAAATGCTTGCTGCATTTCTCAGTTAAATAAAATGGGGAACATCCATTTGAAATACAAAAGGTATCCTGCCTCTGCTGGTAGTGTTGTGTGCATTGCTGGCTATGAAAATACTCCAAGTTTGAAGATCACATTTCACAAAAGATACCTGTACACTGGAAAAACCTCAAAGGTACCACACAAAGCAATTAAAGGAAGAAAAAATAAGCGCTCATCCCTTTCAAGCAATTTGGCTTATCAAATTGGAGTTGGAATAGTTTAAAACTTTGAAAACTTCTGTAACTTACAACATGGATATTCATAAAACTAGCCAATAAGGCAACTATTTCCAAATTTAAAAAGAAAATGTAAAATGCAATATTTGGTTGTTATACTCAGTCTGATGCAGTCTAAATATAACGTATCAGCAAAAGCAGTTTAAAAAAGTTGAACTGATGTGGTATACACACCTTCTTACCATGATGTCTCATAACATACAGTGGCATACTGTACAGGATACTTTGCAAATACGCTTTTTCCCAGATCTGGGAAAAAAAGATGACCAATATTACTGTTATTACTGATTGGGGAGAATTTTATGTTCTGTAAATTCTGGGTCCCATGCAAAGAAAGTCCATCCACAATTTTATTTTGAATGGACAGGTGAAAGGGGGAATTGCTTACATTCTTATAGCAATATCAACATATTTCATTAAATGTWCAGAAGATATTTTCCTTCCTTACACTAGTAACGTGTCTACACAATTTTTTTTTTCACTTTGGAGATTATGATGAGGATTGACAAAATAAGACCACTTGAATTTGTTTAAGAAATTAATTTCCTAAGACTTCTATAAGCTAAGACTAATGGCAGGACTTTTAGATTYTATTCTTTTCCTTYRGTAGCCCCAGAGTTTAGCATCCTGAAGAYTGAGATGGTTTTCTCTACCTACAGCCTTAAGAAGGACTTAATGCATTYTGATTTCACAGTTTAGAGGACGAGAAAAACTGACCTCATTTGGCCTTAAATACTTGAAGGTAATAACAATTTCTCCTTTATATATGTAAACATTAATGGGCAAGATTCAGAGGAGCAAAACATTGTCAGGTCCAACCTTGTGGTTCTGAAGGAGTCACTGAATTTCAAAGACCCTAAACATCAGTTTAAATATGCACAGTATTCCCTAGAAGGCAGGATTGCAATGGCCATGTGCTCTTCARCTACATTTCACCTTTTCCTTTGTCTTTTCCTGATGTGTTACTTTGCCAGGAAAGAAGGGTAGAAAAGCAAGTAAGCTGGGATACTTGCTCCTGCAGATTCCTTCTAATGAATTAAATTAACCTTTAGAAATTGAAATTTGCTGAAAGCTTTGGCTTTTGACATCTAAAGAGCACAAGAAGATGTGAGAGTCTAGTTCTCATTGCTCACACATGTACAGAAGAACTGTGATTATTTCTTGTCCCAAAACAACCTGAGTGCTTATGGAAAGGCTTGGAATGAATTCTCCATTTTTTWAATTTCCAGTTCATTAATTCATTAGAGTTGTACAACACTTAAAGCTTATTGTACCAGAAATACCTTAGGTAATTAATCTGTAATTTTTTAGCACATGTAAAAAAATAATCCCAAAATATGTTTAAAATWTCTGACTATCTCTCAGTTGAAAGAAATTAGATCAGATCATTTCAGTTAATCACAAGACTCAAGTCTGAACTGTTGGCATCCTGATCCCACTACTTATCTTACCATTAAGGTGGAATTTTAATTGTTCTGTCTGACATTCAGTGGCTAAGATATAAATTATATTTTTAATATGGAAATATGCCATGTTTGCTTTTTCTAACATKTTAGTTTAGTTAGCTTCTTTCTAGTTTCAGCAAACAATCCCTTTAGCATTTGCAAAGACAAATTTTAGAGTCTTACTTATATCCTTTCTTATACATACATATACATTCATATAAATAGCTAAAGATGTATTTGAACATAAAATAAAAATTTTGAGAACTATATTATTATCATTTTAATAATTTTAGCTAAAAAAAATAATCAAGTTCCTTTGTCTTCCTAACAACCATGAAAGGATTTTGAAGTTACCCAGGATGTTTTGGACTTCATTGTTAAGAACTCAGACGTTAGGGATTTTTGAAGATATTTTTCTTTTTATGAACCATTTTCCATTTAACAAATTGGAAATCAGATCTCAGCTTTTATTTTTAAGCTAGTTGATTATTAATATTGACAGAAGGAATATTAAATATTTCTTACAGTCATTTAAGTAGAAATGGTATACAAGTTTAATTTATTTCATCACTTTAAGGCTGAACCTGGTAAGCTAAAATATATTTCCTGCAAGCTGCAATATCATTATAGGTATATCATTATTACTTATCTTTACTGAGCATAAGATTTTGTAGAATAATCTCTGCACTATAGCACAAAATGAAGTTGAAATTAATCACAAGTCAGAGGTGATCTCCACATTAGATGACTTATGTGGCTTTGCTAGCACAAACTTGAGCCCAACAGTGTCAACAGCATATGTACCTGGGCTCAGTAAACTCTTCAGGGGAATCAATAGTATCAACACAGAGGTGGCAATCAGTTCTGTAGGGTTGAATTCACAGCCTAAAGATTCTTTGCTCTGGGACAAATCAATAAAAGCCTTGRAGATTAAAATCTTCATCCTCAGGGTAGAGTAGCTAGATGTATCACTATAGTGTGAGTGGTATCTCCAGGAACAACATGACCCCCTCTGCAAGAGAATCAATGTCATCACTGAGGCAACAATGGTACCCAAACTAAATTTAGAAACAGCATCAYTGATAATGAACCTTCAGTGCTTATCTATTATTTCAAATATCAAGTTCTAGTTTCTCTAAGTATTTGTTAGATAGGAAGAGATTGTGACAAGATCCGAAGAATAGATTTTACAAACAGTATTAAAAGGATCATAGACTTGTGACTTAACTTGGGTGATGTTGATCATTGTGATCACTTGTGTTTTCTACTGTGCTAGCAAGTTTTTTTCTTAACTCTTTTGCTTTAAACAACTAGTGACATAAAGAGTTCAGTCAGTAAATCAATATGTTCCAGGGCTTTTTACACTTTTTTATGTAGTGAAAAAGGTGAAAATCCAGGGTGTATGTTTTATTTAGGATTAGGTCAATGACATATTTTATCACCATCATCTATGACTGAATAGCACAACATTTCATAAAAGAGAAGTTTTCTTCTTGTGAAAACTATTTTCTGTTTCCAGAACTATTTTTAAGTCTCCAGTAGCAAGTAAATGACTGAAAAGTAAATGACTGAAAGAAATATATACTTGCAGTTATTAGGTGGTCTAGTTTTTTGGTTTTAATTCTATATGAAGACAAAAAATTTAAGTTACTTCCAAATAAAGAGACTCACAACATGTACCTGCATTAGGATTTTACTTTTGATAAGGAATCTATTTTGACATGGATCCTGTTTATTCTCATTTACCACAAGGTATTTGCATGGCGGAACTGTCTYACGACCCAGGTTTCTAGCAGTGTAATAACCAAGAAGGTGTGCTTCATATTTTCCAATTAATATTCCCCAGTTGGTAATGGATTCTCATTTTATAGGATCAGCTGTTACTGTGTTAACAAACCCCTCAGAATATCTATTGGCTGGATTTGGAGCACTTGGCACAAACAGTCATGGCAGGCTTGCTCTTCCTGCGCCTGGGCAGTGGCTATGGAAAACCAAGGTCGAGGCATTAATGAAACTGAACATGAMAGAAGGATTAGTGGCTGGATAACTTCCACACTTTTTTCAATGATACAGCCACCTCCTGGCCGGAGCTTGGAAATGAATTTTTGCTTTTTTTAATATAAGATTTTTATTGTTCTATCCCAATGGTGGTCTGTTCTTACAAGTTTATCCTCCCATATAAGCAGAGATTAATATTATCACAACTGAGAAATCTCACTCCCCTTAYATTATGAAAATCTATAATAATATAATCTGTAATAAAACCCAAAAMCAAACAGGCATGGAATGAAAGATAYTACAATCCCACTGAGGATTTCTTTGAATTGATGGATTAAAKTCTGATATGTTGTTCTTTATGACTGAATTCTTGCCACTTCAGCTGAAACAAACTGTTTCCTAGGGGAGACCTGACATCCAAAAAGAGAAAACCCTGCTGTTTAGTAGCCCTAGTGTCTACTCACCACCACCAGCTTCTCTCTTCTTTTTGTGATGGTCCTCATGATAAAAGTCCTTCTTATTTCATCTTACTGTCTTTGATCAGTTGAAGTTGGTAGAAAGCTTCCTCATTCAATGGGAATCACGGTAGTGTCTGTTTTCAAAAGTGTTTTGATTCTTTTTATTGCAAGTTAGTCATATAATGAAAAGAAAGGTTAAGAAAGGAGATTGAATGTCATTGTCTGCACTTCCAGAGCATTGAAAGTGGACTCATATTTAAAGTTATAATTTAAARTGCTTAAAATTGGGTAGAGTACTAAAGAAGCAAAAGAATGAATGGGGAAGAAAACATTCTCTAAAACAAAATACCAGATACTCTGGAAATGAGAACCATCCAGTGAACCAATATAGGTATTGTTTAATATTTCCCGTGCAAAAAGCAATTACCACTTGAACTGAAAACCTGTGATATGGTCGTCCACATGTGTGGATTTGCTTAAAGCTAGCTTTGACAGTGGGAGCTAGCAGTATCAGAAATGGTGCATTTAGAGGGAAATTGCATGCCTTTGAAGATCTTTACAAACGCCATCCTGCATAAAGACTGGAACATTGCCTATACTCTCCAAGGGGGAATTACATAAATTTGAAGCAGTAGTTAGCTGTTCTGAGAGTACTTATGGAAAAGGATATCTGAAGTTGCTTTTAGAAGTAATTTAGAAGTAAATACAAATTTTGATTCATATCTGGAAAATTTATCTGATACCTTTAATGAATGTGATGAAATCCAAGGATGGAAAGTTAAAAAGAAAATTCTGACCTACCCCGATTTGAACAGCACTTTACATTATCCAGCATTCCATCTCTACTCAGGGTTTTTCAGTGTTTTGAGTTAAAAAAAAAAAATAAATTGGTCAAACATATTCATTCATGTACTACCTGCTATGAGAGATGAGAAATACAGCTGATTGAATTGCATTTGACCTTTATACTGAGCCTGACTATAGAATACTAATGCAATCATAAAGGCACTACAACTACAGCCATTTGTTTTGAATYTGTTTAGTGATACTGGAAGGACAGTAATAGCAGGATTTTCTAAACCTGCTCACTTCTTTTTTTCTCTCACTGTACTTTTGTGTCTAACAATTATAGCTCTGATTGAAAAATTTTATTTAATTATAAAATCATACACTGTTTAATTTTCTATTTCATTGAGCTAAAGTAAAAAAAATAAGTTGCAACTTAAGTAATGAATTGCCAAAATGATACATAATTAACATTTAATCATCTTTTTCATCCTGTGAATAAGATCTTCTAGATCTCTTGTCTTTTACCCCATTAATTATAGAAAACCTATATTTTTCTATCAAATTCAAAAAAATTGAAAWCAATTGTTTCTTCCAAAAAGGCCTATTGAGAATAACTCTGAAAATATCTCCTGTTTTAGTCAAAAGTCAAAGTCTTTTGTGGGTTTTCAATTATGAGAAAAAGTGCATGCTAGACATACCTCTAGGACTGCCAGGAAGGGGACAGAAGGGAAGGGGCAAGAAATCAGCAATATAAATAAATCAGTCTTCAGTTTTCTAGTGTCTGCTTGAATATCCCAGTTTGTAGCTTTGGCCTTAAAGATATTTTCAATTGAAAAATTGTTGACTTTGTCGTATGGCTGTGAGATATATAAGCCTAAATTTTAAAATATTTTATTATATTTTTTTCAGTTTCTCTGATAAAAATAAAGAGATTTCCAATAATTATAACATMATTTTAGAAGTCCTAATTATTTTTATGGAGAATAATTTAAAGTGCTGTCACAGACGAACTGCTAATGTTCTTCAGRTTGTCTTTGATAACATCCTAGAGTKAACTGATCCATTTACCTATAATTTTGGTAAACAATGTCCATTATTATTTCTTGTTTACAAAATTATGACTAAGGAAAAATCAGAAATATTTTTCTTCTTCTTACTTTCACTGAACGTCTTCCCTTCATAACACCACATTTTTTCCTTAATTCGATGATTCCCATTAATKTACATGCCAACTCACATCAAAAAAGAAAATAAGGTGACAAGAGTGGCATTAGYGGAGCTCAGTGAAAAGCTATGCTTAAAACACAGTGGAGGTCAAAGCAAACAGTATCATAGTATRAGTAAAGAAAGATTTCAGAATAATAAGAAAAAAATTACCATGATACTTTATAAATAGATTGTAAACTTTAACCCATAGTGCTGTTTTAAACCTGGCTCCAGTGAAAAAYTTGCAAACATACCTTCTGGTTCCAGCAGGGGAAGGATTCCATTCAGSGTGGTCTGTAAGCAGTTTCAGCCAGGAGAGAGCCTTTCCTCCTTGCCTCATCAGTGGTGCAACAATGTAAGGCTAGAATGCTCATCAGGCCTGAGCAAGGTGAATGAAGGCATATAGGGAGGTGACTGGTATTTTTCTACACTATTAGGCTACATTTTCACAATTTTTATATTCAATAAAGTTTTATATTAAGAAAAATAGTGGTARCATATGTTCAAACAGAAAGGTTTTTCTCTGACCTATATGCATGCCTTTCCTAAAACAGGGTTCCTTTATTTCAAATCTGCTCATTGTAGCACTGGCTATAATCCTGCATCAAAATTTATGAAATAGGTTTATGATTCTCTAGAATCCATGTGGTTTGACTTTACATTTTGGCAKGGAAGCTGAGGAAATCAAAACAAAAGCAATGACCTTTCTGCTTTCTGTATTTCAGTATGATGAATATTTTGAAGCATGTCTTATGGAACAGATGCAAAAAAGTAGCTTAAATAAATTGTGCTGGCATCGGTGTAGTAAAATAATCTGAAACGGTCACATTATGGTTCCAGCTTATCCTGCAAAAGCAAAATGTGACAAAATAACCAGAACAAGCAAATGCTTACTGGGACAGTAATTCAGTAGAATGGAAATGATTGTTTGGATACTTCACTTACAGAGCRTATCAGTTAGTATTGGCACTAAAATAGATAACAAAACAGGAAAGCTTTACTGAGAGCTGTTTCATAATTCCTTCAAAATAATGTCTGTTCCTCAGAGGAGRCAATCTTCTCTGTAGTCAGCACGAGCATAGACTGGCTGGTAGACTCAATTAACCACCAAAATCCCCAAACCTCCCCAAGTTTTTATTTAAGTATGCTCATCACAAAATGCTTATAGAAATGAATGGAGTTACAAATGATTGCTGTCAGAGTCTCCTGTTTTATTTCTAAAGAATATTTTTCATCTTATGCATTGTTCAACTTGGATTACATCGTGTGAATTAAAGAAATGTGGGCTTGCCTTTAATGAAGTTAAAGTGAATCAACACAATTATGAGGAGCGCAACCAAAAGATATAATGCATTTTTTGTCTATCTTTCTTCCTTGCCTCAAGAATTATGACTCATGTCTAGCTTCTGAATAGATTGAGGAACAATATAAAGATAATTTACTATTAATCAGGACAATAAATGAAAAGAAAWATTTACTGCTCATCACACAATTCCAATTTTAGAAAATGAAAATGAGGGGGAAAGGATCTTATTGGCCGTGTTACCAATAATTTATGTCTCATTAAAAGCTCAACATTTTACTCTCTGCAACTAAATGATTCCCTGTCCTTATCTTCAAATTCCACCTACTGCTCTGTCCTTCCWTAACTTTAGAGGCTGCAAAAGATGATTTTGTAAAAAGAGTTGGATATGTCCATATTTACTTAAAAAATAAATCCATTCATATCTGCAGTGTATATAATTATCAYCACAAATCCAGCATATTTCTACTTTTTTTCTTCTTCTTAATGCTACAGAAAATGCATGGGATAAGGYTCCTCACCCTTTTCTCCACAGCTGGCTAATAGCTGTGAGTTTTCAGAAGGAAAAACAATACCTGAACAGCTCATTTTTATCTTAATTGTGGTATTTTTAATTTATACAAGAAATATATTCTTTGTTAAAAAAAAGAGGAGTTAAACTAAAAAAAAAATACAAATATTAGAAATGCCAGTAGGATAATATGTGTCATGCCATTATCTTGTCAGAAGCTTAAACATGCAATGAAAAAAAATTTTAATCAGAAAATTGCACCCTTTTTCAAAAGAAATGTCATGGAGTAGAAGTTCATAAATCCACATTCAGCTGATGTGTTATAGTGAATTCAAATACAAATAATTGCAAAGACTGCATTATCACGTTACCCACTTCTACCTGTTTAAACATTTTGAGGGAAAARTAATACCTGCTACTATTTACAAAGCAGCAAACGAAAGGGCAAAATGTTCCCATTTCTTGTGGAGCTGCCTGACCCTTGCTCTCCAAGAGAACAGTTTGCTGCTAATARAAAAATAAACAACAGATGGCCTGGAGGGAACTTTTTTTCCTTTTAATGGGTTTTACTTAACCAAAATCTGTAGCTTAAAGTAGGTCATTGTTAGCTGGGAATAAAGAACTACAATAGGCCTTAGCAGTTTAGATTAAGTGGCAAGAAAGGCCACCAGTATGCCAGGATTGCTCGTGTGTCTGGGGAAAAGTTAATTTTTAAGTAAATATTGGAGCTTAAATTCTTTGTTTTAGCAGAAATTTCAGTCGTTCTTTTCCGCATGCTTTGTTGACTCATAAAGAGAACATATTATTTTGCTTGTTTTTTGTTCAGTTTTTTAGGGTTGTTTTGTTGAAGAGTGGTGGGGGGGGGCTGTGATCTGATCTCTAGGACAGAAATGTAGTAATCATCTAGTACCAAAATTYAGACAATGAGTGCAACCTACTATCATAAGTTTTTTCCATCCTTTGTCTGTATAGCTTAATATATTTCTTGCCTACATCTTAGGGCTTCATTTTCTTTCTAAAATGGATTTTTTTTAAGAGATAAAACCAAGACATGAAGATTTGGAGCAGTTTGGGAGACATGAGCAGGGAACTGGAGTGAAATATTGTGAATATAACTTGTACAGCACAGGACAAAGTTCAAGATAGCTTCAAATCCTTTTTTCAGTGTGGATGGACCAGTAATGAATAAAAACCTGCAGAATATTTTCCAGCACATAATTTCATACTTCAAACTAAATACAGGAGGTTTCTGATGCAGAGAAAATATAGGAAGACATACATCAAAACTCAGGACACAGTGGCAGTGGGYAGAGACTGCTATGCATTAAGGTGGTTTGTATTTGATGATAACTACAGTTCATCAAAGAAGAGGTAATAGCAAGCATATTTGCTGAAGGAATTTTTTTTCATTTCTACTTCGTCTTCTTATCTCTTCAAAGTTTCATTCACAGAAACATACAAGAATGTAATCATTGGGAAAACAAAACAAAAGCTGAAAAAAATCAGAAGAGAATAAGAACAGATGAAGTAAATTCAAGACATCCATGCATTGACATGCATGGGTACTGCATCCATGCAGTGACATTCCAGGTTAATATRCCCTAGGGTACTGCACACTGATGAAGTACTCCTCAGTAGTATTTAACATAATCAGGTACATCCAACAAAGAGAAAATATGGGAAAATTTTTTGCTGTATTGATTTTATTKAAGATGAGACATCTCCATTTATGAAAATTATAAATAATCACTATAATTTACAGAATTTTCTTAGCTGTAGAAGCAAGCATGAAAAAAGCATAATTTAAAATTTGTGAAGACTTATTCTCCTACATAGAGTTATTAYAAAAATTATCACTATAATAAATAACATTCCTGACCAATGCCATACAATGAACCTAACATAAAACTAGACTGAAATGTGCACAGCGAGAAAAAAGGAAATGTTGAACTGAGAAAAGAGATATATGATTGAGCGGTTTGTGGGCTGTKCCTAAGTTTTAATTATCTATCCATGTATGAAGTCTGTGCCTTGAAAGAATGAAATAATCTTTATTTTATTAACATATAATGGTTAGAGGGAAGCAAGAACAGAAAAAAAATTTACTTTCCCAACATAATTCAAAAAAAGATGAAAAATTTAAAATTAAGTTCAATATAAAAAGAACAGGGACCATACCTATTTAGTAGACGTTTCATGTTAAAAAAACAACCAACCAAATGTAAAATCTTYTGCTGCTAGCCAATGTCATGGAGAAATGCCATCAAGTCATATGAGAAAACCAAAATGGAATGATACACCCTATTTGGTCATCTGTGATCTGAATGGCTGGAAAATGAAGACGTCTCGAGACTTCTGTCAATGGAGAGACAGTAATGGTGCAGTCTTTGTTAGTTGATTTCACACATCAAAATCATTTATGATTACACTACTTGTGGCTGAATAACTTCAAATCCTTATCTCYACTAGAATGCATTCAGTGACGCTCCCATTAATGTGCTTAAAATAAATTTTAGAGTAATTTACAGAAATATGTGAACACTTACAGAGCTGAGCTAGGAGTGCTTTCAAAATAGCACCCAACAATACTAATCCCATTGAAATGGGAACTTGATATGTGAGTAGAATAGTACTCTCACAATAGGGCATATAGTGGGGTAACCAGATATTAAATACTTAACAGCAATATAAAAGACTGAAATCTCATGTGGCAAGAGTTACCTAGCTGTGAAGGTGTCCCAGTACTTATTTTAGACTTTAGAGCTGCTTAAGAGACAGCATTTTTGGCTCTGGAGAAGTTGAGCTAAGTTCCTGCTTAACTTCCTTCACAGTCCAAAATCATGCTGGGAGAGCTGTTTAGGTCCATCGAGATCCTTAATAGTAGCAATTCAGTAGAAGTTTTGAACTTAAAAATTTTGTGGTTTGTTTTCATTGCCACTTATATAAAATTTATCCCAAATCCTGGCCACTGTAAGAAGCACGTTGCCCTCAATCAGATTTGAAATAGGAATATTTTTTTTGGGACCTTTATWCAGGCTTCAGCTTAAAACTATTTTAAGAAATTTAATTGCATTCAGTTTTTCTCTAATAAAACTAAATCAGATTGTTAACATTTATTGCTATTTTCCCCTCTTAATTAAAACTACSTAAAAAGAGCATATAAAACATAAAATGGAGACCAGAGGCATTCTAACAAATTATCTTATTACCTATAACTTTTTCGAAGTCTCCAAACTTTCTGGATTACTGGGTTTTGCTTTTGTGCATTTTTGTGTATCTTTTGAGTCTGTGCATTTGTAGAGCAACAAAATATAACTTGATACAACATATATAGGAAAGGTCTAAGATCTCCCAGCTCTGTTTAGGCTAGGCATAAACAAATAGCTGTCTAAACTACCTGTGTTCAAACATTCACAAATTTACATCTGTGGTCAAAAGAAATCCTCTAGGATTCCTGTGTTGCTACACATTCAAATTTTAAACTGCTTAACTCAACACTTTCCAGGCACACTGCATATGAGATACCATGCAAATCRTTGTGCACAGCTGAACAGAGAGGGATAAATTGCTCTCTAATTGAAATCTATRGAAGGTTGCAATTAGCTTCATTGGAGACACCATAGCATTCTCAGCTTTGACTTTTTTCACTACAGGATGTAGGAAAACCTGTAGGACCTTCTGTAAGTGTATGAAGTTTGTTAATTACAGCTTTTGACAACAAGCTGAATACTTGTTAGCTGTTGTCTCAGCTCCTGAAAAGTTTTTCAGTTATCTGATCTTTTTCTGTTATGGATGAACTTAAAATTTGCATCTTCCAAAGTTACTGCATGACTGTGTTAACTTTTAATACTGTCCACCTTGTTTGCATTTTTTTTAAATTATGTAAGTATTATTTGTGTTTGTGTGAAGGATTCTTCTCCAAAGACTTTTTCATTTTTAGAATCTTAAGTACTGAAGACAGTTTAACAGTTTWGACAATAAAGGACTTTGTATTAGCAGGGGAGATTGCTTATGGTTTTTGAATATGAGCCATTCTGTAGAAATTGTTCTAKAAAGGGATTATCATCTGCTCTGTGTCCTTATCAGAGATGATGCAARTACTTTCAGAAATCTGCTGTCTCTATCTTCCAGCATTTCTCAACAACTTTACCTAAGGGTAATCTGACATTTCTCTATGCTGTGAAAACAAGACATCAACAAATCAAGGTACATTTTTGCTGTTTCTGTACCTCTATGTCTGACATATCAAGGAACCTTCTATGTATTCCTGGTGATTACAAACCTCCTCCCCATAAAAATTGATTTTTGAAAGCAACGTTCTTAGTATGACAGTACATAAGAATCTTCATATATTAGTGATTCAAATGAAAACCTTTAATAGAGTTAAAGGAAAAAAAGAAAGGACAATGAGAGATATTTACAAAGTAAAATGCAATTTTAAATTGCAAATACTCAAATTTATGTTGAGATGGGCTGCTTGACTATTTAAAAGATCTTTGGATGATTTCTGAGCTGATAAGTACCACTATGAAGCAGGGCATATCATAAATTTACATCTTTAATATATTTTGACATCACGTTGAAGGTACATATTCCTTTGTCCAGTCTTTCATTATACATAKTCTTTCTGCAGAAAATAGTTGCTTCTAAGTTCTTGTTTGAGAGAGTTACCGATCTGCAGCTTCTGTATTTACAAATTTTTCTGTAATCTCCAGCTCATGKCAATTGTCATTTAGCATTCTCTTGCCATTTTCCACATACTACAGAGTAATTAAAAGTTTAAAGTTGCGTGAAATATGAGCAAAACTGCCTGTGGATCTTTTTTTTTTCCTTTCTTTCTGTTTTTTCATTTTTTAAATTTTTTCTTACTTTTTGGGTTTTTTTCCCCAGACTGGACTGAAGCAACACTTGACAGTTTAGTTCAAGACACATCCTAGTCATGACTGTCATATGATTCTGAGACAAAAAGCGCTTTCTCCTCAAAGACATTTTTGTTTTGCTGTTACATTGTAGAGAAGATTTGGAACCATATCTGTTCTTGAATCAGTGYTCATATCTGATGTGTTATCTTCTCACCTGTGCAGTATGGATAATTCAAAATATTTCACTTTCTTATCTATCTATTAGATTAGATACTAATCCCTTCTTGTTCTCCCACAGAGAAATAGAGTCAGCTTCACTGTAATTTAATGGCAAAACCAGACACGACTCTGTTCTTATCAAGCTTAAACCGTTGTTTAATGCTTTCATATTTAGGGGTTTAAGTTCAGTGGGGGAAGCGCAGCACTRAGCACACGTTCCCAAGCTATTGCTGCTGTTCTATTGTGTGAGGACTGTAAACATCTACTTATTGTCTGATTCAAGCCAGTTCAATTTCAGAAAGAAATAAAGTTTTCAGTATCTGTTTCATTCTACAGTCAAAACCCAAATTGTCCCAGGAAAAGCTGTGATAGACGTATGCATTTATGCCATCTTATCTACTGCTACTGGCCCTTGCTGGAGATTTTGGGATCTCAGGAGACCAGGAAATTGGAGAAGCAACATAATGTGAATCACTGCTATCTGGCCWCTACTAAATTATATGAAACTCCCTTGCCAACCACATCCACAAAGACCTAGCTATTAGTCACTTGAGTCTTCAGCATCACATAATATCTGAGAGGAACGGGGAAGGAGTATTGCCAATAGTAGCAAGCTGAAACAACATTTTTCAGGAGAAAATATGTTGAAAGGATAAGCAGAAACCCAGCCATCCTTACAAAGTGTGTTGTAAACATAAAGAAATATTTCACTCCTGTAAAGTAGAAAGTTCTGCAGATTTGTTAGAAGGTGGAATCTGACCTCTCCTTTTCTTGTCCTCTAGCTTGCATCTGTTAAGCGTGACATTTTACAGGCATGGAAATAGAACTAAAACTTTTAATACTCTTTCTTCTTTGCTATTTATTTCAGGGAATATTGGAGGTTCCCATTATYCTGTCCACTTGCAAGGTTAAAAAATGYGACAGCTGCCTAAAAATTATACAGTCACTTCTTGACCYAGACTTGTACCCACTTCCTCCTTTGTTTCCTAGAGATTTCTGTGGGGATGCTCACAGACACAAAGCAATGTTGAGAGAGCAACCATCCCCAGGGATGCTGCTGGGCCACTGCTTCTCCACACAGGTGCCAGGGTACCTCCACCGTGGTTGTTGCCGTATCACCAAAAGCTATCCTGCTTAGATTCCAACATGTTTAATCTTTGTGCTTGAAAGCAACGATTCTATTTTGGTCCTAGAAGGACAGCATGCTCCTTCACTCAGGTGAATTAGGATTTGTCCTTTATTTCTTWACTCTTATTCCTACAATTGGCAAAAATGAATTAGTCTAAGGAGTGAACTGCTTATACATGACCTTCTTGGTCTTCTCTGTGTGTTAATGAGTTGGTTTTACACATTGTCTGAAGAGTAATGACAGCAAACAGAATTCATGGAAGTAATAATATAACTCAGCAGATAATTTTCATGTCTTGCTTGTCTGTTTTATTTTTTCTTTATTCTGCAAAATGCTTATAAATGGATCATAAAATTTTCTTTCAAAAATTATGTCACTTTTTTGCATATCATMAAAATATTTCAGAAATCAGACTAAYTTATAAAGAAGGTAGCAAACAATGCACATTTTGTCTGTGAACTTTGTGCTAGGGTATGGTGCCAAACTAGAATACAATAACCTGTAACATAGACAATAGTTTTTCCTGTATGTAAATTTATAAAAGGAGGTAATTACAAAACAGTAGCTCAAGATTTCAAGGTGTGAAATTATTAGAGGGATGGTACACTTACCCAATGACTCTGAAAATGCCCCTCTTTCAGATAACTTTTAAGACAYTCACAGCACTGGACTTGTCTGATCTCAAAAAAGGTAAAAAATCATTAGTACCAGGGATTCTATACTACAATTTGAAGTACACATAGAAGAAGTGTCTGGGTTTTTTCCAACTATTGTAGCAGTATTATAAAAGGTCTAACTATTACCTAAAATAAATAGCTCAAAGTGTGGGCAATATTTTCTTTTGGTAAATCATCTATTTATAWCTAAATATATTAGCTATAAAAAATGTACATTAACAATTGTTAACCAATGTTGGCTAAATTTAATGAAAGTATAAGTACTTATTACCTAAAAAAAAAAACAACGAAGAGATAGCATAATGTGTCATGATGATGCTTGACTAACAATTCAGAAAAGTCCGTATCAGAATACTAAATGGCAGTCAGGAATAAAACTTGACTGTCTTCAGTCTCTTTCTGCATCTCCCAAAAGTTGAAGTTGTCCAAAAGTTGCTTTTTTCTTTTTTTGCAAACTTTGAACTTTTTAGGAAATTATGTATTTCCTATACCAAAGCACATATCCAGTTTAATACTTATCTAAATAGAATCTAACCATGTCTCAGGGTGTAAAGAACACTGAAGAAACTGAAAAATAATCAATGGCCAATCGAATGAGATAAATTTTAAAGTTATTATATAAAAAAAGTACAGTAAACCTCTTTGTGCTGAAGTAGAATTGGTCACCAGAATTCCGATAATTTAAATTCACGGGATCTGTTCTRTATCTCAGTGTGAAACACTGAGTAATTATTATCTCTGAACACATCCCTTGGTTTGCATTAAACTTTTAAATTATTTTCTTTGTCATAACATGCTAACAATGGCATATAAGTTTTGGACCTAGCATGTTGGTCAGTTATGTTAATTTTTCAGGATGTAGAAACAATGTTCAGGACGTTACATTACTCRAGAAAGTAATTTAAACTGTTTATGCTACCTTTAATGTAAATGTATACTGTCCAAAAAGAATAACCAGGAATATTTTGTCAGTGTCAKGTTTATCCAGATGTAAAGAACAGGTTCTGAATGTTTTTTTTTAACTGGGAATATAAGGTGTGCTATCAGTTTTGTTTTCTTTCCCAAAGGTCTAATTAGGATATTGAATCATGGTCTGCAAAGGCATTCACAAATGCTCTCAGCTCTGCACCATTTTCCTTTTTTGTTTTGTAAATAAAAAGARCCCTAATGATAGTACATAGAGCAAGGGGAAATTCTACTTGTTTCTAATGCATCTAATTTATACTACATATACATCTGTAGCATTTTCATTGACCCCCAAAAAACTACTCATTAATAAATATGAGCTACTTCCCATATAAACATGTGAACAAGTAGGCAAAAGACASATAAATCAAGACAATGTCAACATGAAAACAAGACTGTACTAGAAGCAGTGACCATGGGTAATTACATTTTTTTGTCTTGTTTTTAAAGGCTTTTAATAAATTTTAAACACATKAATTGAATTATTGAAATACTTTGCTTTAGAGAAGCATTAACCCTATTAAAGCATGGCAAGTTGAGACACAGACTATGGGAATATATTTGAATAAGTAAAGAGTTTTTAAAAAGCAAAAGGATTCCTTTTATGTAGAGTCTCTTAGTATACATAATTTCMTGGGTCTACCTACTGTCAGTCAGGTAATTCGTAAAACTGCATTTTCAGCCTTCAAGTCCTTCATCTCCTTCATATCCCAAACTTTATAGAAACACTATGACAAATGCAGTTGCTGGGAGAGAGTCAAGGAAATAARTTAATGATGAATAGGTCTATAATTGTACTACATATAATGCAAGTCTGGGCTGTCTATGACTTTCAGAAGGTATTTGATATTTAGTTACTAATTTTAAACACAGCAGGCCAGTGTCTGTATGTGTATACAAAAACATACACCTATGTAGAAACATTGAACCAAACAAAGAAAAGCCACCCACTCAATAAACCATTCAGTTCCAGAACTGTGTTTTTTAGCCAAAACCATTCTTTATGCTGGAAAATGGAGCTCTGTGAAGAGCTATGTTGTGACCATACAGTGAGCTGAAGCACTGCTTTTGTTACTAAACCAAGTACCAAGTTTTCAGCTTAATTCCAGAATCTTTTTGTTAAAGTATTGTGTAAAAACAAACAAACAAGAAGGGKTTTTTTTTAACTACTAAAATGCATTGTACTGTTTTTTGCCTTTACRATGGACAACTGATATGCTCAGGAGATGCTTAATGTACTTATTTAGTTTGTGATACCAGGCATATCTACAGCTGCACCATTTCCAGGACTGTGCAACACATAGGTTTTCTGCATCACATGACAGCATCAGGATCTGCRCAGAGAGTCATTGGTGTGTATCAAGTCGGCCTAAGGAAACTATGTCTCCATATACCTCTCAGCCTTTGCTAATAATTTCTGCCTAATGTCACAAGTGGAAATGACTGAAAGGTAAAAAAAAMCTTTTATTTTACTTTTTTGCCTTCATGTAATTATTTTTATCCTTGTACAAGCTGTAGGAWATCTCATCTGTTCTCATATAGAATGGTTGTTCCTGTTTGTTATATAATTCCCCAAATTGCCAGCAATTTAATGTAGTATTTTTATATAGCTTGTTCAATGCTTACGTGCGTATGTGTAAGATCATTCCCAAACATGTCGTCTTACTGGCTCTCACCTTGTGCTATGGACGGGTTCAAAGGACAGCTTTTAAAACCTGCAGATCAGAAGGCTCCAGGCATCAGTCTACAAAGATATGGGAAAGTGATAGAGGTTAGATGGATTTCCCTTCTTATCTAAAAAAAGAAATCTGAACGGCAGTACTGACAGCTTGAGTGTAGTCACAGCAATAAATGGAAGTCTGCCATAGAGATGCCAAAGCTGGGCCTCATTGAGCCAGGCTTAGCTCTGAGCAGCAGCACAGGTACAGCAGCAGAGAAATTACTTACCCTGCAAGTTTTGTGTATGACTTCAGCACAGATACATCCTTTCACTAAATCTACTTTCAAAGCATGCCTTACTCATATCWTTGTTTTTCAGACAAGGTTAACCTCAGGAATTTTATAATTAGTCTTAAGAAATGCTAATGACAAAAATAGCAACAGATTACCTTTCTGTGAATTTTCTGACTGCTGGCAAATTCTAGGCCTTTAAGTCTCACTAAAGGTCTCATTTATAGGAGCAAACTGGCAATGTAGAATATATTTACCTAATCCCTATTGGGTCTTTTTATTCCAATTTTAATTCAGCTAAAGAGTTGGAAATTTCTATTTTTCTTTCCATAATTACTTAGAAAAATATTCTGACAACATGACTGTTATAAAAGTCTGACTGCAAGCATTGCGGGCAAACAGACACTATTTTAGTTAATGCTTATATCTATGGGTCTTGAAGAAATGGGTGTTTGCAAAAACACATTCTGAAAGACATTTCCAAAAAGCATTAGCTGGATTGCATATGTAAATGAGATGTTAAAAATAAACAAACACAACAGGTCTCTATTCAAAAGTTAGCCCACCAAAATTGTGCTGYACAAAGAAGTATGCTTTGGCTTTTTACCAGATTAATTTAAAATTTTCCTTCAAGACAGTTTGTGGCCAGTGTTAGAATTGTACTTAATTTTAAGTTTCTAGCGCATTTCTATTTGAGATACCACAGGCTAAAACAAAAAAAAATATACAGCTCCATGAAACTGCCAAATGTCATTAAGCTCTGGTTATCATCTATAGATTTGCAGAGGCTCATTCTGAACCAGCAATGGACTGACTGGAAATTCTAATTCATAGGAGGAAGTTAGCTGAGTTGTACTCTCTGCCAGTAAAATGAATTGAACAAAACAGTTGCTGTGTTTTTACATTATGGCCTTTCAGTTAGGGAAATTTACCCTGAAAAATAATAATGCCCTCTGGAATATAAGCAGAGCACTAATACCCTTTGATTCCATAGTCACAGTACCAAACAAACATAAATTCTGTGTCTGCTTCTTGCCTGCTTAAGCTATAATTTTCTTTGAAAGTTAATAATTCAATCAAAAAATTATATGAGACTGACAACCTCCCCACTCATCTTGAGTTTATATATATTAGTTTTAATATAATATTTTTCAACTGAGTAACTTACCATCTGTGCATGTATTTCTCAGGAGAAAAGTCAATGACAAATAAACATAATCAAATATTCTCAAACTTGTGAGTAGGCACTTACTATTTTGCCTGGCATGCAATTTACTTTTCTGGTTCAAAAATTCTCTTAGCTTCCTTTGTCTCTATGTTCTGTTGTTCAGCACCATGTGCTTCTCCTCATTTAYTATTTCATCCATTTTATGTTTTAAGTTGAAATCTTGCCACAAATTATTCCTGCCTTATTGCATTGAGCCATATTTTATGGACAGGGCAAGATTTGGCCTATAATGTCAACTGGCACATAAAGCAAATGGGATGTCATTTGTAGGTTTATCTCAAAGATTTGTGGGAACATTTTCAAATTGCTACTGGCAGCGCAGGTTTCTTATTTCCCTTCTATTAAGGAACTTGCCTTACTTCTCGCCTTTTCTAAAGAAATGGTCAAGACTTCCAGATTATCAAAACATTGGTGAATAGAAAGCATTTTCCCTCTAAAATCATTATAATGAAAATAGCAACAGGGAGTTATGATATGTCCCTGTATAAATAGCCTTAGCAGGTTCCCTTTTTTCCACAGCATTGCTCAATATCTTTAGTATGGGTTTAGGCTTCATATTCCCTTTTAAATCAGTAGGAGGTATCTCACTAAATTTCCTTCATAATGCAGTTTTCTCTTCTGAAATGTCTAAGTGCTGATATTAACATTATACATTTAAAAAAAGACTTTCCAGAAATCACAGTCACTAGTGAAGACACATTCTCATAGGGATTATACAAACACACATGATGATATGACTCTCAAATCTTATACCCAGGCAATAAAAATTAGAAAAAAAAAAGAAAAAAAATTGTAGTCCATTTCATTTCATGCAATTTACTGCGGTCTCAAAAGCATTAAATCATTTTCATTTAGTTGCAGCTTTTCTAACCAAAAATTTAACAGTGATTGCACTCTCTTTTTTGTTGGAATAAAGATGCTGACTTTACCAGGACAGAATTTAGTTGTTCTGCCTGGTTTACCCCAATTTCCCAATAGAAATTTTTGTATGAGGAAGTTATTACTCCTCCTGCTCATTGTAAATGTGTGGTATATAAGAACCACAAATTCTGAAACACTGTTAAATTTAGTTACACCCTGATAATTTTTTCTAATTGCTAGTGTTGGTATGTCATATGTTAAATGCAGCTTCCATCTTCCTTAAACATTTAATTTTGACAAAGAGCCAAACACATATTTTGTTCAGTAAATTAGACTTCCATTTCTATACCTTAATTTGTTAAATAACTGATCTTATTTCACAAAAACACTGAAAACATGTCCATGGAAATATGGACTTTTCCAGCAAACTCATTACAGTTTTCCTTTGTTCGGGGTTTATTATTTGAAAGCAAATATTTGCTACTGGCAAAATCTCACCTAATATATTCTTGGCTTCTATGTAATTCTCCCTTTCAATTTTATCATAATAAACACACACTCTTTCTTTTGGAAGCTTCACTTTGAGAGTTAAAATAAAGAAATGAAAGRTTTCATTTTATTTTTGTAAAGATATCACTGGACAATCAGAAATATGTCTGCATAAAATTACCAATATTGTCATATTCAGCAGAGGTTCCAATTTTATCATGAACTCTGGGGTAGGCTAAGATAACTGCTCTCCTTTTGACTTGTTGTAAAAATCATAACTGCGAAGTATTGTAAACACCAGAGCAATCAGTTCAGCTCCAGCGCCACTGCACAGCAGATTGGTGTGGGTGAAGACAAAAGTYCTGTAAAATAGCACAGACTAGTGCTAATGCTATCCCAATAGTAGAGGGCTCTGCAGAGAAGGTTTGACATACAGAAAATGTGGTACKTATGCTTTTGAGAAAAGGCTTCCTGCTCTTGCATTTAGAAAGATGTCATCAATGAGTCCTTCCACAAACAGCAGATGGTGTGGTATATTGTAAAAACATGAAGATATCCCTGAAACTAAGAAGTGAGGTGAAGGACCTGCGAGGAGTAGTGCAAAGGCTGATAAAGCTTAAAGAGATCTAACCATCACCTCAGCTGGTATAACCATCACTTCCTGATTTACATTTTTTTTACAACTAGGCTGGTTGTGCAAGAGTTAAAAAAAAAGATCTAAGGATGTAGAAAAAGTCTGGCTCATAAAGGTCACCATAAAATAAATGGGACAGACAGGCCTTATAGGATTTTGTTTCCCACTGAGAAAAAGGGAGATGTGATAAAGTCTCAGTGAGTGCACAGCAACTTTAAGATATCTAATCTAGCCGTAAATTACTCTCATTTTGTACTGGTTGCATTTCAGCCATAAAGTTGACTGCAAGTGAATTTACCTTGCAAAGATTGTCCTGTGGAGTTGCTGATAATTTTTGCAGAAGTACTAAGCTTTAAGCAGAAAGGTAGCAAATACATTGTCATTCAACTCATAAGGATTATTGTGCAGTTTGTTCATGAATCATAAAAACTAAAACAACAACAACAAATAAAAAAAAGGCAGAGGTAAGCAGGGAGCTGGACTAATGAAGGGATACTGTAGCCTGTTTAATCAAGTCAGATAATTCTTCACCTTCTTTTGCATTGATCAACAATGTTTCTCTCTCTGTTTGATCAACGATGTTAATATCTTTTATGTTAAAGTCTTCTGAATAGTCAAATAAATTATTAGCAACTATATCAAAAAATTTTTACAGAGGAAAACAGAAGAGAAGAGATGGAGAAAATATACATTTGGAGTTGTACAGAGCATGAAGCCGTACTAAGCCATAGACAAGTCCCAGGAGCTTTATGGCATTGTGGAAAACTAGAGCCAGCCAGCAAAAATATCTGAACAGGGGAGAAAAGTGGTTAAATGACCAGGAGAGGAAAATATTCAGGGTAACATGGTAAAGTCAAGCATTAGATTATACAAATGAGACCCATGTTTTACTGTAAGATGTGATCTTTATTTCAAATCTTATAACTTTTTATCACAAAAAAAMCCCTCACTTTTGGGGTGTCCCTGGTTGCCATTCTATCCCTTTTGCTTTTTCTTCCCTATCAGCTTAGGTTCAATGAGCCGATGTCTCTCATGTTTTCTTTGGCATGATTTTCTTTGCTGGGTGGAACATGCTCTTCTGCTACTGCTGCTCACAACCTAAGTCTTGCAGCCAATCTGGCAATACCAGCATATAAAAAGGACAGAACATGTTAGAGATTAAAATTCAGCCTCCTTTCCAGTTTGAGGTTGAACTAAGATCTTGATTTGGGACAGTGTTTTGCTTTCATAGCTGGGTGGAATGCTGCTCTGCTGGAGAAAAATACAACAACAGTGATCTAGGAATCTCCCTTCCTAAGGACTCTTCTTGCAGTTTAGGAATTAAAGAAATGGGACAGTGATGKGACTATGTGAAAGAATTCACCTTCATAGTTTCATAACTCTAAGAGAATAGCACAACAGGGTAATCAACACTAAGATGTTCTGTAGAAAGGAAAAAAAATGCACTGAAGTGAAATTTCTGTCATTTAGTGCAATTTAGCAGACTACACTTCACTAAATCGGGGCARTGCTGTATCATAGGATGCATACAGAAAGGGTATTTGAAAGGCCAGTCTTCACTCTAGGTTGTAAAAATCAGAGACAAAACAGATATAAGGGCTCTTGAATTGAGAAGTCTCATTATTCATTTGATTTGGCATTTTTAGTGTTCATTAAATACCACTGGCTGAATTGTAATCCCTGCTGTTGGCTTTTTTTTAAATGTCTGAAAATATGTAATGATATGACTTCCAAGAAAGACATGACAGCTGAAAACAACCACTCTCCAGTAAATTCTGTTGAAGTGCAGAGAAGAAAAGAAAGGGCATAATTATATTTCTGTGCCAAGATAGCGCATTCCTCTCACACAGAGAAGTACTTCCTCAGGTAATAAGGCATTTCTGTATAACTGCACATTATTCTATAACATCACAACTGAATCATGTAGTGGTGTCACTTCTAGGCCTTAAAAGCACATATTCGATGCTTCCCACTAGCATTTAAAATCCATGGATAGATGAAGACCTTGTGAGTTAAAAGATGCTTAAAAGGAATATAAAAGGGTTGCTTTCACAAGGACAGAATTGACATAGGCTTGCTCTGGGTTAAGGACATGTTTAAATGCTAATCTGTATAGTATTGCTTGAGGTATTTCTCCCTTTATAGTTCACTCAGTAGAGATGCTTGATGTAAAGATTTGCACATTTAAGAAGAAGTAAGAGCCAAGTATCTTTAAGTGAGAGATTGTGAATTTGAATTTCCCTTCAGTGTGAAGGACAAGGCTCCTCTGTTTAAAGTTTTCTATTTATGCAACTGTGTATTACTTAATTGTGGATTTAGTCTTACCCTGAATAACTTACATAAAAATCATAATGTAGCGGTTTTCACACATCCTTATTTTTCTATAATCTTCAATGTATGTACATTAACACAAACAAGCTTTGGGACAGCTTTGCTTTTTTTTCTCCTGCAGTGTTCGTGCATTCATATGCCAAACAGATATGGAGAAGTAAATTCCTGCTGGAATTTCTCAAACACCAGCTGTTCCCCTCATAACTCCAGTTCTAAGTAACTACAGTTTGCCAACAGAAATCAGATAAAAGAAAAAGGTAAAATTTCAAGCTTGTCAATAAACCCTGTTAATAGACTGCAGAAGGTATCCCTAAGGCCTAAATGAGCAGGCAACTACATGGTACAGAGGAACTGAAAAGACTTGAAGTGCCCTAAATAAGTATTTATTTATCCTCACTCCAATTGCATAACTCTCTTCTAAGCATTCTGCTTTATTCTCTGAAGGATTTAGCAATCTCTTTCCTTCACACGCACTTCCTCCTTATTGTAAAGTTCTGATTAATTGATCCAGGAACAGAACACTGCAAGGAGACAGGCAGCTGCTCATAGAGTTTTGACTATGCAGTGGAAGTTCACACTGTTATTAATTAGCATAAGAAATATGTGAATGTGAAATCCTCTCCAGAACCCATTCCCCAAATTCACTGGTTTGGCCAGTCCAAAAACTGGGCAGAAGATGGCAGCTAACAGTGCTTAAGTGCCAACAGAGCCCCATCAACAGCTGCAATACCCAATACTGCAAACCTAACAGCCATACTACAAGCACTTGCACATCCATGTATGGCAGTGCTAGATATAAAAGATATGTTCTTTATGGTCCCCTTACAAGATAAAGATAAAAATCAATTTGCTTTGCCTTGTGAAGATATACAGTATACAATTACCAGGTTCCCACAGGGGTATAACCGCTCACCTGTGACTGCTCATGCTGTGCTTGCTGAATTTTTACAGAAGGTCTCACTCCCACAAGATGTGGATTTTTATCAAGATGATAAATATTGATTAATAGGTTAAGTAATTCAAGGAGAGTCCCCTGAAAAGGTGGGGGGAGCAGTTATAACAGTGAGGCATGCACTCCATAAAGCAGAAGTTTAGATCCCACCTGAGAAACATCAAGATGAAGACATACTGGTTTTGGATACTTGATTTATAGCAGACCACATGGTGATTCCTCCAGATACCTTAAGAAAAATCAAACAGCTGCAGATGACTACATGTAGGAAAGAATTAAAAGAGGTAATGTGAACTTTAAGATATTGGAGAAAACTTGTGCCTAGATATTCTATTACTGCTCACCYGCTGTACTCACTTTTATGAAACAGAAAACTATGGAAATGAAATCTAGAACATGAAGAGGCAGTTAGAAACCTAATAGAGGAATTAGAAACATTTTAGTCTTTGGAACCAGTATGCATAACCCTTAAGTATAGCAGTCTGGGGCTCTGTTGAATATGCTACTGCACTGTTGAACATAAACACATAACTGGCCCTTGTGGACCAAAGACATCTTTACTATTCATCAGAACTGCACTTAAAGAGAACAGAGTAACTCTGAGTGGGAAAAGGGACTTGTGTATTTGGTTCATGCAGTTAAATAAGTTGAGCCACTAAAGAGTAACCTGATCAGAAAACTCTGCCAAGACTTGAACTACTTTTCATTTCCAGGAACAATTCTGATACCGATACCAGCACATCTCCACTGGAGATCTCGTTATTTACTTCATGAATAAACAATTAATCAAAATTGTCTTTTAAGCTTTTTGACTCACAAAGATAGGAGGCAGATATTTTTTGAACTCCTGACTCATAAATTCCCTTGCACTACAGTCATACATAACAAACATAACAAAATTTGTGATGTTAGCTCTACCAACTTACAATGGTATCACCCCTAATAAAACTGAGAAACTTTCTGAAACAAGCTTTCAGAAGTACTCAAAAAGTTTTCTTCTTGTTTGTGGCAACATTAAAAAAAACAAAATCCAATAAGTGCAGCCAGTATTTTGTCTGTTTTGAGGTGGCCACTTCCAGTAATTTATTCCTATTTGCAGGACTTCCAGTAAGCTTTCTTATGCATGGTGGAAGAGGAGATGGCATCTGCTTTTTCAGGCCTTAATCACAGCTCAGGGAAGCTAAAGGTAGTATGTATGAACTTTTAAATGGAATTAAAAGCTGCAAAAAACTGGGGAGTTATTTTAATCTAATTATATGCAGGCTATTTCACTGGATATAAGTCACAAAATGCCATGTCCATGGGCAACTACACATCTATTATTCTTCAATGATTTACCTGCCATGAAAGAGATAAGTTCATACAGAAAAGGTGAGAAGTAAAAGCTATAAAGCCTAAATGAAAACTTTGTGAGGCATAAAAAAAGATCCTTTCTCAATCATTGAGCCTGACTCATGAAGGTTGACTTTTAAATGATGGATGAATGTGGACCACTACCCTTTACTTTAGTATACCCATGTCAGACTACCTAATACAGAATATTTTTCTTTGTTTTCTTGACTAGTTCATCTTACACAGACAGATGTCTCTCCTTCTGGTTAGCAGCCTATATTTTGGTGCCAAACTACAAATTCTAATCCCACTATCTGAAGTAAGGGGTTGCCTGGTGACTGCAGTGTGAAATTAAGTGCCACAAACACATATATTTTTCTTTTATTGAGATTTTTCATCTGCCCATTTATTTACTGAATTTGGAGTTGGGTGAAAAAATTAAGATTAATCATTTTAAGTACTAAAAATTTTCAGAAAAAATCAATTAGCTGCAATCCAGCATCCATAAAAGAACATTTTCCGTTTTCATTTTAGAAAACTGGAAATTATAAATTTGGATAAGAATTTGTATCAGGAAAATGGAGATAGTACTGTTAATCTCAATGCATTGGGTCTAATCCATTGCCCAGTCTGTTATTATCCTGTGGAACGAATGTGTTGCATCCTCTTTAAAAGGATTTTTCTCTGCGACTCTGAAACGCACCCAGTTTATAAAAATCACCCAGCAACTTTTAGCAGCTAAATTTTGATAAATTATAACAACTACAGGGGGGAAAAAAGGGATTACAAGGACAGAGACACATACTTTGCTGAACTCAAAGGTGTTATTGTCATTATACTGAATATTTTTTCTTAAACATGTAGGGGCAGCCTCCCTCCAAGATAGGTCTGGATTACAGAATCAGCAGATGACCAAAAGARAGATTACCTTTAAGTTTGCAGATGCTGTTGCGGCCACCGACTTTACAGCTGGTATGTTTCAGCAAAAAAGCCCGTTGGCATAAAACTGGGTTTCTATGGGTTTATCTCATCTCTATCGCTCTATCAAAGCTTTGAATTACTTCCTAAAAAATATAGATGCAACAGTTTTTTCCCCTCAAAAATTATCTTTTTGAATGTGTGCAACATTTAAACAAATGATGAATTTAGATACATTAAAAGGGTGAAAAAATCTTACTTTTATTGATAACCTATTTTCTGCTCTAATGTCTCTAAGAGCACCATTGGACTGTTGAAATAAACTTGGTGGCAACCTGGAAATTTCAGTTATATAATGAGTCCAGCAGAAAAAGTTGCTGAGCATTACTGGAAAAGTATTTCTCATWTTTGGCAGTGGTTGGTTTTATCTCAAATACTCTTAAGGAGGAATCTGCTAGAAACATCACTAGTTACTGAACTGTATTTCTATTTAATAACATTCCTGCAAAAGTGCAAAGAGAAGGTCAAACACACAGAAGCTACAGGTCATTGCAATTTTTGTGAGATCAGTGCACAAAAGGTACAACAATTAAGAAAAGAAAGGACAAAGATGAAAATCTGGAGCTGAGAGGGGAATTATCTGTTTCTTTCACATTGGCATTTTTGAAATTTCAAATGTTGTTTCCTGTCATGGATTGAAGCAGAAAGACAATAGCTCTTTTGTTTTCTTTGAACTCTAGAATCTGATAAACGGATGAAGGTCAAACACAATGTATACAGTATGTTTGTCTATGAGTGTGCACACACATATGCGCTGCATTATTTTCCACTAATTTCAACAGGATCATGTGACCCTGCAACCAAGGCCAAGAGGGACATTTTTCTTTCAATATTATGTTAAACAGGAATTATTTGGTGAGAGAAAATTTTGGATTCCTCATCTCTCTTAACACTATGGTAATACTAAAACATACCCTGGCAAAAGCTAGTAAAAAGTGTATATATCACTCTACTAACAGAATATATATWAAACAGAATTGGTGAAAAGAGTTGGTTTGACACAAAACAGCATTAAAAGATTACAAGATAAAACATKTGTTAATTTATATGAGCTTGCTTTTTCTTATTTATCTACCAAAAGTTATCTCTAATAACTTTTGATTGATGATTGATTGTGATGATTGTCAGCTGAGGAAAAATCCAGGTATGCCAAACAAAGTAAAGTTCTATGCTCAAGACAAAAGAAGTGGTATAGTTGGGAAAGGCTGAGGCATGGAGTGAAACAGTAAAATAACGGCATAAGTCATCATGAAGATGTGTCCCACATGAAGTCAAAGATTTCCCAGAGATCCAGTCTTAAAGGAGTTCTGAAGATGAAGTACTGAATTTTTCACAATGTTTATTGCTCTTGGAAGAATTAAGCAGGAAGGCCATTATTATAATACAAATAATGAACCAATAGAAGAAAATATTTTCAAGGAGCAAGACTGCTTGATAAAAATCTAAGTCATTACTAAATAGAAAAGGAAACATCAACAGCCACAGTGAAATTCCAAAGGTTCACTGTATACTGTAAAACAAAATGTTCTTGCTTCAAGCCTAAGGGAAGAAGAGATCTATCATCTTGATAACTATGCTTATGTCTTGTGGTATTTCCAGGAGTGATACGGCTTGAAGAGAAAGTGRTTTAACATTTATCCATCATTTTCTCAAAAGACAAAATTTCCATTTTTTTTTCAGCTTTCCCCTTTCCATTTTTTCCCTTAGTGTTTCCTCTTCATACTCAGTTATTTCTCATTGTTCCTCTTTCTCGTTTTTTGTTCTATTTGTTTCTCTTTAGAATATGTTGTACAAAGCACAGACATACCAATTTCATAAACTGCACACACACTGGATTTTCTGATACAGACTGGAATGACAATACTGCACAAATTCTTTGAAGCTTTTTTATGAACTCCAGAAAGGTTCTGTAGAGTTTCGATTTTGTTTCACTTTTTTAAGGAAAGGGGAATTCAAATAGGCTTCATGTATACATGTATGTTTGCCCATGCTTATATATAGTCATTTAAATGCAAAAATGTTTTATTGTATGGTTTGACAGGCTGCTGATTACTCACATTGTGCAGCAAATCTAGCAATCCATCAATTAGAAATAGAACAAGCCAAATAATTTTATTTAAAAAAACCCTAAAAAACAAAATGACAAATTCTCTGTTTTCTAAATTGAAGTTCAAACCATAAATTAGTCTTTTGAGTGCTTAAATATATGCATTTTTATACTATTCTGGTCATGGGTATTTTTCTTTTGCTCTTTGTAGAAAAAGCCTTGCTCATCAACAACATAAAACAAGCTAAATACTGTTTAAAGTCCCAGGAGATGAGATTTTTTCCAAAGTCTCTTAATTATCCAGACATTCTTGGAGCCATGAATGTGGTTCTTAAGCCAAACAAAAGTCTAGAATCAAAATAGCATGAGAACTGTACAGTCTCTCTAAGTATTAGTTGATGGTCTTTTCAAGCTTATACTTTGTGAAGATTAGGAGCATACTGCCTGATTTACAGGCTAATTTATATGTCTTGTTTTACAGGTCACAAGAATTGTTATTTAACTATTCAGTTTCCCACACCACTCAAGGAAACTAGAAAATTGTTTCACAAAAAAAAAAAGGAAAATCTTTGCCAGTCTCTGCCTGTCGGGTTATGAAGTTATTCAATATGACTTAGCTGCCCTTTAGAAATAAAAGAATACCTGAATGAAGAAGAATGACAAATAAGGTGRTGAGTTTCCTTCTTCCAGCAATTTTAATATCTGATCAACATAAGATAAAGTCTTAAAATTGCTTTCAGTAATATTTATTCTTATTTGAATCAAATCACTGAAGATTCAATGGTTACTTGAAATTTATAATGATGAATGTATACATATGTGATTGAATATGGAAAAAGAAAGGTATAGGAAAAGGGAAGACATTTAATAAAATACAATATAAATATTACAAATAGGTTTTTTATACTCTAAAATACACAGCTAAAATTTAAAAGCAACAATGTAAGGTGTATTTACATTAATAGATTCACTCTTTTAAACCTTGTAGTTTAAATTAGGGACATTCTCCACAGAATTCTCTATTCTCTATTTTTTGTAATAGTCAGTAGCTAACACAACTAGCTAACTTTTAGATCAATAAGTTTAGCAATATCAAAGAGAAACTTCTCATGGAAATCAGTAAAGGTGTCTCAACAGAAAGGAATGTGGGTTTTGCTGTGTATATAGAAAAAAAGGAAAATTAAGTATTCCTCCTTCTCTAACACCGTCAGGAGATGAGAGGAATTGTCCCCTGAGAATCCGCTTGAATCTGTAGGTGCTTCACTGTGATCTGCATATCTCACTGCTTTGTATAACGTGACGTGAGCCTCTGATGGCCTAAAATTCTGAAAAAACACCCCTCACCTTCCATGGAAAACCACAATACATTTAAAATAAATTAAATATCGGCTGAGCATTTTGTCAAGAGACAACATCCCTAATTGGCAGCTGCTGTTACAGCAGAGGTTGATTAGAGATGAGAGAGTAGTAATTCTCCACAGAAAGGAACTGTCTGATATTATTAAAAATTACCTGCTTGTCACAGATGTTCACTCTACTTATTTTTAGCGTGTATTTGAGTTTGAAATACTGGAATCCAAATTTATCATTACCCAACCCACAAAGAATGTTTTTGGCAGTCATTTATACACTATCAGCAAAAAATGACCTGAATTGCTTGACAAGTTGTAAAAATTCAGAGTAATATAAAAAGGTGTTTTTAAGAGCAGCTTTTCTCAGAGAATCTTCTGGAGATGTCAAAACCCTGAAAAAATGGTGGGAAAATCCTGAGGCAAAAATAAGAAGAGAAGTTATAAGGATCAAAAGCAAAAAGAGATATAATGACAGGAAAAAAATATACAGTGGAAGAAGTTTGCAAAAGATATTTAGAACCAGATATAAATACTCTTGAGTTGTGCTTCAGGTAAAGCCCATATTGCTTTTCAAGGAAGATAATGTTCATCACGACTCTCAGCAGTGTCTCTCTGTCTTCCTCCTATTCCCATGTGCTGTAGTTTAGCCCCAGCTGGCAGCTAAATACCGTGCTGTGGCTCACTCATTCCCCCTCAGTCCTTCTCACAGCAGCCACAGGTGTCTCTCAGCCAACTTCAGCCAGTTTATGTCCTGAGCACGACATTCCATGCTATGGAATATCCCTTTGGCYAGTTCAGGCCAGCTGTCCTGGCCATGGTCCCTCACAGCTTCATGTGCACTTTATCACTGGCCTGGGACGCTGAAAAGTCCTTGACTTGAGGTAAGCACTGTGTAGCAACAACCAAACATCAACATATTCTCATGCTGAATTCAAAACTGGAGCAGCTACTAAGAAGAAAAGAAACTCTGTCCCAGCCAAAACTAACATAGCATCCAGTCCTTATTGTAAATCATTTACATCCTGCCAGATTCCACACTTCCCAGTACCCTATGGCCTTTTAGAAAGTTGCAGAATCACAGAATGGGCAGGGCTGGATGGCATTAGAGTGGATCATCAGGTCCCTCCTCTGCTCAAGCTGGGTCATTCTAGAGCATATTGCTCAGGATGGCATCTAGATGGTTCATTAATATCTCCAGTGAGGGAGACTGCAACATCTCTGGACAATCTGTTCCAGGGCTCAAGGAACCTGCACAATAAAGAAATTCCTCTTCATATTCAGGTAGAACTTTCTGTGCATAAATTTCTGTCCGTTGCACCTTGTCCTATTGCTTGGTAACACAAAGAGCCTGACTCCATTTTCTTGGCACTTTCCCTTCTGACACAGATGTTGATGAGGACCCTCTCAGTCAAAGTCTTCACTTCTTTGGTTTCATCAAAGTTCTTTCTTTCCTGACATGGCAATCAATGAGCAGTCTGCTTCTGATCCTTGGATCCAGAGTGACAAAAACAGACACTGTGAGTCACTCAGTGTGGTGTCAGGCCATAGTAGTGCAATTACCCTGTGTTGTTATATATGGTAAGCAACATCATGCAATTTTATTCATTGGTATTATCACCAGAAACCAAATCCCCTTAAGGCACACACCAGATTTCCCCATCCTTCATCATTATCTACCAAATACCCCCACACATTGGAGCAATGACAAAAAAAGTAACTTTGTCCCAAATGAAACAGGATATCACACTTACTCTTTTACAAGTTTATAATATTTAAACTTGATTTGGAAGGACAGAACTCAACAATGTCACTATTTAAAAAATAATGTAAAGGAATCTTCCCTAAYGTCCTTTGACCATAATTATGAGCTTTGTGTAGCTTTGGATTTCTTTATCATGAAGCACTGCATAGTGTGCAGGGTTCTCTTCCATGGAATGATATCAGAACCTACAAAGAAAAGTACTGGGATTAAGAAAGTTTAAGAATAAGCAAAAGGCAACAAAATTAAAACTAAAAGATATCAAAGAAGAACAGGGGTATTTTAAAGTCTGTGACACAGCTTTGCAGTTTAAGAGGACTAAAGAAGAAATACTCCAAAATATTCTTATGGAACTCACATTGCATAAGAACATCAACTTCTGATGAGCTACCAAAGTTCTAGAATACAGACACTTTTATGTTCCTCTTCCTCTGCCTATTTTAAAAAACGTTCAAACACTTTGAACAGAGGCCTCTTAAAACTTCAGACTCCTAATGCTGACTAGTGGTGAAGAGCCTTTTTCTTCTTTGTACACTGACTGCATCTGGCGGTCCATCTGCGCTACTCACAACTTGCAGAGAGAAGAAGGTTCAGTAAAGCCAAAGAGTTTCTTTGGGTGGCTTAGGTTGTTCTGTGTCTCCTAATCCCCAGAAATGCCGATGAGTGAAAAGTTCCAGGCAAGTCTCTGCAAAGTTAGTAAAGCCCTCATAAAAATCAAAAGATGGTACTTAGCATCAGATTTATTTCTTATAAATGTTGGCCTGCTTAACCCCTTCTAAAAATCTTTAGCTGTTTCAGAGTTATTTAATCATATTAGGTATAAAACCAGTCAGAACCCCCACAGACAACAAAACCATAGTTCAGAAAGAGCTCCTGAAGAGAGTCCTCAGCATCAAAGATGTTTAAGCACATAGCACCATATGCATATTCTAATTACAGGAAATTTCCTTCAAGTTACTTTTGATTTATAACAAGCCACTGAGAACAGAAACTGGATCATTGAAGCCATTATTCTTCTCCTTTGGAAGGTAATAGCTAAACTTGTATTGATTCCTATAGACACAGTCTTTTTTTTTTAATAGTAAATGATAAATAAAAATTGTTGACATTAACAAAGCAAGTCTGAAATATAATTATTCCATAAAAAAAAAATCCCCACTGATTATAGCTGTGGTAAACTCCTTGAAATAAATTTTACTCAATTCAGTAGTTGCCAACAGCCTATTACAGCTAAGAACACAATTTCTCTACACCTGTTAAAAATAGTTCTAGCAGATATAATATTTAACTCACAATAATAATGTCTATATATTTGACATGGGTGAAAGAAAACATAAAACAAGAGTAGAGTTTATGATTCAGGGTTTGGGATTTTTAAGTATTTTCAATATTATTCAGGTATTTCTCACAGCAGTAAAAAGTTCCCTGCTATAAAAAGATAAATTATAAGGTAAAATTGTTCCTTTCATCTAACTTCATAACCAAGAATAAAGAATGTAATTAAAGCCCTCAAAGTCTTGCATAACAATATTTCATGAAGGACTGGTACAGTACAAAGAACACTAAGAACAAGAAACCTATGGGAATGAGTAAAAGATAAATCAGTATACTACTCTCTTGTTTGAACAATCAGAGATTTCACTTGGATACACAAGTAAGACCTTATGAAAAACTACATATTTAGGGACAGGGTTTCTGTATATTTTTTTTCACTTAGCAGAGCATTTAAACAATATGCACTTTGTTCTCCATTCAAAACAATGGATTTGAATCCCTGCCTTACTAACCATATGTGTAGTCTTCAGTAAAGCAACACATTCAGAAGTCTTTATATGAAATACTATACTGGTGAAAACATATGATGAAAAGAACACTAAAAACAACTTGTCTATTTTACTTAAATTTCAACTTTATTGGTACTTCTATGTTCTGTTGTCAGCCAGAGAACAGCCACGGCACATTACACAAATCTGAAAGTTAGTGCTATAACTTTCCTCCAGACAATTTCTTTTCTCTTACTTGAGCACAAGGTTCAACAATATTAATTTGATGTTTTATATATGTATATAATGTACATTAAAAACAATATAAAATTGATGTAATCAGGTCAATATTTTTCAATGAAAACCTGATTTTTCCTAGTTGTGTAGTTCCAACTCTGACATCACAGGAGTTAAAACCAAACTAAAAGCTGAAAAAATAGTTGCTAAAGTTTAGTTTCTAGTGAAACTAGACTTTTTCCACTAATTGATGTTTATTTGCTTGGTATAATACGTGTGCTGTCTATATTTGTGAGGCTGATTTGAATTATTTGTGAGGCTGTTGTGAAACCCTAAACTTAAATGTATTCTTAATGGATGAATCTGAATGTCACATATTATATAATGTATATTAAATGTAGCTATTAAAAGATATTTCTATAAAAGCCACATATATGTTATATACTACATAAATCCTAAACTCTCCATATTTTATACTATTTAGCCATACTGTACGCTATGTGTTATAAACTAGAATTATATACTACTTCATATTTTGTATTATTTATGATTTATTATTCATTATCCCTTTCTATACATTATATCATAAAGTACATCTGTGTAGTTTCCTGTGTTCAAATAGGAAAGCAGGAGATTATTGAAAAAACATGTCCAATGGTATTATTCAGGGCAGTATGAAAGGCAGAGCTGATTTGCTGAAGTATTCAGCATCCAAGATTTTAATTCCACCYTACGTGTTTCCTTTGGAGACACACCTTCTTTCATCTAGCTTTTCCATACTTTGAGGACCTTATGATGACAAAGCAGTCCTCAAATTATCATGAATGGTGAGAATCAATGGTATTTGCTTTCAAATTTAAAACAGTAAGTTTTCAGAAAGCCCAAGTACCTGTTTAACCATTGTTCTGATATAAGTTTAAATGTTGTTAGGAAAATAATTTGKTTTTTTTTTTTAATGTCTGAAAATATTTTAACTAGATTGCTAATGAATGCACTATTGAATTCTTTTGTTTCAAGTTCTTTAATATTGCAGAGGAGGCAAGCAGTGAAATATTTCCAAGACTTTGGAGTCTCAATTCTGGATTCGAAAGTGATTTGAAAATGTACAAGCTTAAATCATCTTTAACAAAATTGAGACTGCTCTTTATGCTTACTCTTAAAAATTCTACCAGATTTCTCAGAACTGAATAACACMAAATACACCAGTAACAAAAACAACAACTACAAGAAAAAAAAAGCAGCTCTACCATGCCTGTCAAATGATACCTCTTGTTTCTGTTTTCCCACTATTTAAAACTAGTTCCTAAATGACTGACTATGGAAACTAATACAATCTCATCAAAGTTGTCTCTTTAAATGAACAGAAAAGTCATAGGAGAAAGGCAAGATAAAAGGCTACTATGAAAAAAAATATAATTTCTGTATGTTTTACATCCATTTTCTTTTCTTTGTATTTCAGTCTTTCTAAAAAACAGAATATTTGCTATTGTTCTGGTTTAACCCCAGCTGGCAGCTAAGCCCCAAGCAGCCCCTTGATTAACTCCCCTTTCAGTGGGATGGGGGGGAGAATCAGATGAGTAAAAGCTAAAAAATCTCATGAATTGAGATAAAGACAGCTTAATCAGGAAAGCAAAAGCCACAGCAGCAAGCACAACAAAACGCAGAATTCATTCACCTCATGCCATGGGCAAATAGATTTTCAGCCACCTCCAGGAAGGCAAGGCTGCCTCACATGGAAAGGTGACCTGGAAAAACAAATGCCATTACTCAAAACATCTCCCTTCCTTCCTTCCTTCCTTCCTTCCTTCCTTCCTTCCTTCCTTCCTTCCTTCCTTCCT
>JACDOX010000073.1:575642-666658 GCA_014549065.1 Cardinalis cardinalis
CCTTCCTTCCTTCCTTCCTTCCTTCCTTCCTTCCTTCCTTCCTTCCTTC
The DNA here is from genome assembly GCA_014549065.1 of Cardinalis cardinalis. NCBI lineage: Eukaryota > Metazoa > Chordata > Aves > Passeriformes > Cardinalidae > Cardinalis > Cardinalis cardinalis. The sequence continues at coordinate 575,692 of JACDOX010000073.1, forward strand.
CTTCCTTCCTTCCTTCCTTCCTTCCTTCCTTCCTTCCTTCTCCCCTGTTATATACTCAGCGTGATGCCGCCGGGCCTGGAACAGCTCCTAGATCAGTAGGGGTCAGCTGTCCCAGGTGTGTCCTCTGCATCCCAACCTCTTGACAGGGGAGGTGGGGTGAGGAGCAGAAACGTCCTTGACTGTGCAAGGGCTGCTCAGCAATAACAGACAAATGCCTGTGTTATCAACAGGACCATCAGTTATTGTTTCCAGAACAATTCCAAAACACAGCTTGATAGAAGCCACTGTGAAGAAAATTAACTCTACCTCAGTTAAAGCCACTACAAATATTTTCATGCAAATTATGCAGATGTGATATCTTGTGATTTGAAGACACATAGATAATTGCACTTTTTGCAGCTAGGTACTCAGGGTGCCAAAAGTGATTGTTAACAGAGTAAAAATGAGTGGTGTGAAGAATGGCCCCAGACACTGTTGCTGCACTTAATCAGGCATGTATCTTGCATTGGGTTTGTGTGGCAAGGTGTTGGTAGTGCACGAGCTGCAGTGGTGGCCTCTCGGAGAAGCTGCCAGAAGCCTCCTTTATGGCCCATGCCAGTTGGCTTCTCTTAAGACAGACCCACAGCTGGTCAAAGACAATCCCTTCAGTGATGATGGCAGTACCTTGGGAATAGTTAATTTAAGGGGGAAAATGAAAAATGAGGTAAAAAAGAACTGCAGTCTGTGGGAATGGCTCATGTTGGAGAAGTTTGTCATGTAACAGGACCATGTTCTGGAGCAGGGGGAGAGTGTGAATCTTCTCTCTAAGGGGCGGCAGAGACGTGTGATGAGCAGCCCCCATTCCCCAGCAGAATATGTTGCTAGGGACAGGGTGAAGTAGGTAGAGATTTGGGGATAAAGTTAAGCCTGGGAGGGGGGAGGTGTGGCAGGAAGATATATTTTAAGATTTGATACTACTCATTATTATTTTCTGATTTGATTGGCCATAAATTCAGTTGATTTTCCCAGGCTGAATCCGTTTTGCCTGTCAAGGTAACTGGTAGTGGTCTCTCCCAGCCCTTGTCTCAACCCATGAGCCTTTCACTCTATTTTCTCTTCCAAGGAGAGTAGTAGAGCACTTTTGGTGCAGATCTGGCATCCTGCCCAGGTCAAATCACCACAATATTAAAGGCATGGGATGAAAAATCTAAGATAGTGACAGAAAGAAAAAGAAATGTCTTTCAAGTAGTTMACTTGTGCTATTCAAGGAAAGGCGATATAGAATTTTTGCTGAAAGTACAGTGTGTGGGAAACCTTGGCAAAGGAAATCTTTAAGGAGGGAATATTCAGTGTTGACTGTCACTTTTGGCCTCTTCCAAAATTAGTGTATTTGTTCCTAAGAGAATACCAAACTAGGAAAATTACAGATGGGGTAAACATGAATATAGAAAAGAGACAGTAATAAAGAAATCCCATATTCAGCATGTTGTTACTAGGCACTGTCAGGAAGAGAGTGTTTTGTGCCATTTGTCATATTTGTTGATGCTTAAAAAGGAACATTTATATATAATTGTGAAAAAATATACTGATGTAATTAATTTTACAAGTCATCTTAAACCAAAATTAATGTCCAAGAGTTGTATAGTTCTTCCTCGTAAATCCAGAAGTTAATTCAAGGTCCAGTCATAGGGTCTAAGTTTGTTCCTTTATCTGGCTCAAACAGCGTTTCAGCCATTTCAAAGACTTCTGAGTTAACCTTGGAGTATAGGAGGATAAACAGGGGTTATAATACATATATTGTATATATAATGAGTAGATAGGGTAGGGAGAAGCATATTTTTGTAAGATAATTATACTTGCCAGAAAGAGCTCCCAGGGAATGACAAGCAAACTTTTGTATTAAAAAAAAAAATCACAATAGTAATGGTTATACTATAGACATTACTGGCTTTTTCTTCCTTGAAAAGAAAAGAATCATTGTCAAGAAAAAAAAACTAGCTAGCCAAATTTGAATGGAGGAGTTTGATGTTCTTCACCCAGTTCTACTAGTCCCTGTTTTTCCAATTTGGAAAAGGGAACAAAAAAAAAGTAATGTAGTGAAAAGCAGATGTTTGGCTCAGCTCTGCTGGTAAATCTATCTTCTATTGTACCAAAATTACACTTTCTTATTTAAAGCATAGAACTTAATAGTACCAAAGGGTTCCTTATCCCTTTTTACAATTACACTTATTATTTCATGCGCATGTATTCTATTTTTTCAGATTATTTTAAATTAAACATATATATATGAAGGATTTGTTAGACACCAGACATGTTAAAATAATCTAATACTTTAGTTAATTTGATTTGATCACTATTTTATGTAGACTACTGATTCAAAATTTTTCAGAGTGGAATTTTTCATAGCTCTCATAAGTCTGGTGACTCCCTGATGGRAAAACTTCAGTGATTGGGTTTAAATTTGAAAGAAGGTTATTCCACATACTGCTTCCCTTCTGGACATATGGTCTTATGCCACAGATGTGCAATTTTCATTAGCTTTAATAGAATTCATTTCTGCCAACCCAGAGAACAATTTTCTGCAATTTGTCAGCTAATTTTAGAGAGGATATTTTAGGCTACATGATGACATAGTTATATAGTACTAACATGAAAATGGTTTCAAACATTTTCCTTAAAGTATAACATTTTAATTTTACATTTGTACTACATAGATAAAGCCTAGAATTGGAAATTTCAGTTAAGTAAGACAGCTTATGTAGAATACTGTAACATAGAACTAAAATTCCCGTTATTATGAATTCACAGTTTAAAACAATAGGGAGAAAAATCATCAGGTTAATTGAGCTCACACAGTGGTAAGCATTTATGTATGAATTAATTACATGACTCATCTATAGGAGTCCTATAATATTCAGTAGGTGTAATCTCACTAAGAAATTTTTGTTTCTAAGTCTGAAAACCCTGTTGCAGATCTTCCATACATCCACAAAGATTAATCTGGCTACCTTAACAGGAATTCAGAGATGCAATTAGGTCAAAGCTGAAAAGAGAWTCTGTGTTCCATCATGCCTCTGTTTTCCAGAACCGTGGTGAATTCTTTGTCTAACTGCAATATCCATTTTCTGAAGGAATCCGAAATCAAGGTCTAATCACTATTTCTGAAAGCACTACTAGAATTATTCTGGCTCTGTGACATCCTTGCCTCCAGCAGGTGGAATGTCTGGATTGAAGTTACTGTAGAATGTGCTGTCGGTACTGGTAACCAGAACAGGGAATTAGATTTGACTTTTATTTTTCAATCCCCTACTGTACTTCTATTATGCTTTTGTCAAATTGTCATTGTACATGTTGATGCTTCCTTTAAGTATCTAAGGTACATAGTGGTATGAAATAAAGTAATTTAAATGCATTTAAAAGGGGATGCTGTGGGGAATGAACTGAAAACTTGTTTTGGAAGACTAGTTGCCCTGAAATAATTGTATATCATCTTTGGAATTATTGACTGCTCTTCCAGAAGTCTAAGACTACTGCAGTACTGCTTGGTTGTACAGGATGGGGGAATGACCCAGTGGAATTATCTTAATATATTTTTTAAGAAATCACTCCTTTGTTTCAGTGAAACCTGATATTATTTTGAGAGAGAAATATATTTTTATAAAATGCTTGAGAATTTTAYCTCAGAAATCCCAGGTCTATCTGCTATGCCTCTTTCCTAAAATAAAGGCAATAAAATACAGATAGCCTTTAAAACTACAGAAACCTATAATAGTCCTAAATGAATTTTTATTTAGCAATTTACTGACATGATTATTAACAGACTTCAAGTAACAGACTTCAAGTGTTTTGTTTTTTGAAATGAAAAATAAATATTAGAAGTGCTACAATATTAATACCTCTACTTTTAGACTACACTTAGGAAACAAGGCAGGAATATTTATATTGGTGAAACAACTTAAAACATTTCTCACATGCAGTAGATCATTATAGTAGTACAGCCTACAGACTGAAAAACAGCAACAGTGCACAAAAATTCCTTTTTGAAAACCAAATGGATTAGAATATCTTTGCTTCTAAAAGGCAATGAGAGCCATTTTCAATATTATTCTTCATACATTTTAGTTAGAACAGCTAATGTACTCAGTCTGTTTTGAACATATGGTGGTACTTAAAATCTTCTCATAGAAATGCATTTGTTTCTTTAAAACATTCAGAAACTAACAAGACCAAACAGTTAAGAAAATATTGTCACTGTAAAGTCCTAGGGTAACTACATAACCAGACTTGTTTCATTTACACTTAGGGATGAAGAATGAGGTGAATCTACTGGGAAGATCTAAAAAAGCTCAAATAGCACTTGAAAAGGCTCAAATAGGGACTAAACTCAGCCCCATATAACATTTAGCTATTATTTTGACACTGTACAGAAAGAAAATTGAAACTTTTGTGAACTCATTAAAGTTTCAAACACCGTAACTCAGATCTCATTGATTTCAATGAAAGCAGCTGGCTAGGTGCAAAAACGAATCCCTACAGTTACGTGTGTTTCTCCTGAAAGCTCTGAAACATCTACCTCCTTATCTGTATACCAGCATGGGAAAATTCCCTTCTGAGTCACACTTTTCTCCATTTGTCTACAGGCACATTTAGTAATTCCTTGTGTCTTCTTTCCCTTTTTGTTTTTTTCTAATTCCCTGAAGAATCGGGAAACTTACACACTTGAGAACATTTCTCTCCCTTAGTTTTTTTCTCCAGGTTCAGTTTATTGCTTCTATCAAAGAATAAAGAAAGTTTTCTAGCCACTTCCATTTAAACGGAAGAGTTCCATTCCCCTTCCATTTAAATGGAATGCAGAGTTATTTTCATGCAGGACTTTTGCTCAGTAAGGGGAACCCCAGATGCAGTCGCTCATCTTCAGATACATCTGAAGCAACTGTAGATTTTCCTAAATCAGATTAGTTTATTATGAAAACCATTTAAAAATCCTATAATTATATAAAATAATTTCAACAGAAGTTTCTTTTCTTCTATGTCTTTTAGCCACTCTAACATTATATTTACTTTTTCATATTTATGCTGTAAGACTCTTTCACATTTAATTACTTGAAAACTCTTCATTTATCTTTGGAATGGTATTCAAGGGCATGCTGGATTTGCAATACATAATTCTCCCATTATGTGGATTGCTAGTGGATATGTATGTTTTGGACTTCTACTCTTCTGTTCGTGACTCTTTTCAGGACAGTATCAGCAAAATACTTAGTCAAAATATAGAACAGCACAAGAAGCATAAAATGTGTTTAGTTTTCACTTCCATAGGAATGCATTGCTGAGAAATGAAAGAAAATGTAAGAGATTTACAATTTTGTCTTTTCATTGCATGACAGTAGTCCTTGGGACAGATGAGAGACTGGAAAATGTAAGCCTGTATTCTATATTTCTTGGAAACATATACAGTGATTTCCCTGGGCTGCCAAGGAAAAGATACACAGTTAGAATGTGAACCACTCCACATTATACCAAAATAAACATAGTTTTTTACTGGTAAGTAGGATTCTACTCCATTTCAAGTGTTTATGATGTACTTCTTATTTATGAAGCAAAACCTTAATAAGCCTTAACCAGCTTTACTGTAATAGATTTTGTAGATGTATTTGCAATTCCATGAAGCAGCAATCACACTTGAAACTACCCAAAGAAAGCTATTTTGTATGAAGCTGAAATAATCTGGGGCTAGAACAAAGTCAAAGAAATACTGTTTATAATAATAAATTATGGTGTGAGTAGGTATTCCTGGAGGGTTTGTTGTTGTTGTTGTTGTTGTTGTTTTGGGTTTTTTAAATTTAATTTTATTTTGGGGTGTTTTGATTGGGTTTGGTTTTTTTTTTGTTTTGGGGTTGGTGTTTTAGTGGATTTTTGCGGGGCGAGGGGTTGGGATTTTTTTGTTTGTTTCTTTGTTTTTTCTTTCCTATGTGTGCAAAAATAGGTGACTTTTTCTACTGTAACATATTTTCTGGACTTCCACAAACAGAAAGAAAGCATTTAATAAAATAGATAGTTATTCATACTTTTACCTCAAGCTGTTTCATTGTACTGTCTCAGTTTGAGTTTCTTTCTAATATTTTCAAATAACTTTACTGAGAAAGTCTGCCCCATGTGTCATAGAGAAAGCACAGCTGGATAAACAGAAGCAGTTAGAAAATATTGGACTCAATGTGTTCCATCTTCCAATCTCCAGTGTAACTGCAACTGATAGGACAACCCAGACAGAGGTCCTTCAATGATTTCAAATTCAAAAAGAGCTCTCAGAATTGTCATAGGTTTCAGCGCCATTCACTCTAGGAAAAAAGTATTGCACCAGTAAAGGAAAAAAGTAACTGCACAAACAACCTATCTTGCTTGTTTAATATTGCAGCAAGATTTAAAATGAAAAAAAATAGAAAAGCTATGAGCTAACACAGCCTGGCAAGGACAGACCTTATTGTGATGTACAGCCATTCTCAAATCAAGCACCCAGACAAAAAAATTAGGATTGCAATTGCTATCTCTATCTAATTTCTGAGCTTATCTTGATTAGAACAAAAAAAAAAAAAGAAATAAAAATAAAAATGAAAAATTTGCATATGTAATATATAGTATCTAAAAAAGCCATAGAAAAAAATTGCATGTTCTGAGAGCTACTGCTCAATTCACTGTTTTTTAGCTCCCAGGTGCTAATTAACTAATCAAACGCTTTCAAGCAGATCAAGCCAATCAGGGAAGGACCCCAGTAAGAAACTTCCAGAAATAGTTATAATGCCAGATGTAGACTTAGGAGACCTTTTGTCAAGTAAGGGGGACTTGATGAAGTGAGTACCTAGGCTGGTGAAGATCTCACAGTGGTTGTGAGGGCTCACATATGTTTATTTCTCTGCATTCATTGGTAACACTTTTTTAAAAAGTCTGACTTGAAACCAGTACTAGGGTTTCCTTTCTATGTCAGGAAACAGATATTAAGGTAAAATTATAAGAATTGGACAAGTGTTACTGAGATTTTGTTTCAATTGCTCTATGCATAATTACCTTTTCTCTGAGTAAGTGATAAACATGCATAGTTAAGTTAAAGCATTCAAAAACACTTTTAAACCTCTAGGTATGAAAGGTTGTCCTAAGCGACCTGAGAACTCCCTTTTCTTTTACTAGAAAACAATTCTRCATTCCTCAGGATGTTAGTTGAAAGATAATTGCTAATTATAAATAGTATAACTTTGAAATAGGAAGATAGAGAATCAGGTATGTAAACAGCTGATATTGTCACCTTAGCCATTGTGACAATTTTACTATGAATTTCATAAATATTGGACTAACTTCTATAGATAACTAAGCAGAAATTCTCTGCTGATCAGTGCATTGTTTTCAATTTACAGCAGTTTTACTTGGCATCTCTATTTCTGAACTGTAAATAAGCAAGGTATTTGGGCGGATCATATTTTCAGTTGCCTCCTGACTATAGATCCAGAGCTCCTTTCCTTTTTCTAGAACTCTGATTTTCAGACAAGTATCTGTAAAGCCCAACAAAATCCAAAGACTTTGAGGGAGCCCTGGACTCTCTAAGTCACTTAACCAGGAGAGGATGGTACTGAGTTGTGTTCTGGTTGACCTAAAATTATTAACAAATGGATAAATTATATGATGACTCTTCGAGCTTTATAATTCTTCTTGGTGCTTAACTCCAAAACAAAAATCTATAACCTACTGGTATGTTTCTGCTTCAGAAGTATTTTCTAGTAGGGCAGAGAAAAGCTGTCTTAAATTCAACAAAGGTGAATGCAGGGTGCTGCACGTGGGGAGGAATACCCCTTGCACCAGCACAGGCTGGGGGCCAGCCTGTTGGAAAGCAGCTCTGCAGAGAAGGGCCTGGGGGTCCTCGTGGACAACAAGCTGTCCATGATCCAGCAGCATGTCCTGGTGACCAAGAAGGCCAATGGGATCCTGTGGGGCTTTAGGACAAACATTGCCAGCAAGTCTAGGGAGGTGACCTGACCCTCTACTCAGCCCTGGTGAGGCCACATCACAAATGGTGTCGAGCTCTGGGCTCCTCAGCACAAGAGAGATGTGGAGCTCAACAAATATACTCCAGGGGACTGGAGTATCTCTCTTACAAGGGAAGGCTGAGGGAGCTGGGCCTGTTCAGCCTCAAGAAAATAAAACTGAGAGGGAATCTCATAAATGTCTATAAGCATTTGAAGGGAAGGTGTCAGAGGGTGGATCCAGTCTCTTCTTGGTGATGCTGAGCAATAGGACAAGAGGCAATGGGCAAAAACCATGGCACCGGAGGTTCCACCTGACTATGAGGAAGTTCTTTACTGTGTGGGTGACCAAGCACTGGAGCACATTGCCCGGAGAGGCTGTGGAATCTCCCTCACTGGAGATACTCCAGAGCTGTCTGGATGCAATCCTGTGCCGTGTGCTTTAGGATAATCCTGCTTGAGTGCAAAGACTGGACCAGATGACCCACTGTGATCCCTTCCAGTACTACCCATTCTCTGATTCTGTGATTGTTTTAGAGAGTTTGAGCTTAGTTTCAGGAAGCATTTCACACTTTCACAATCAGCTCTGCATCGCTCAGGAACATTCCTGAATTTCACTGTAGTGCTTYTGTAGATGTAAGTGGCAAAAGACCAATGGTTTTTATATTGATAAATAAAAATTGTTAGATCCACCACATTATGAATGGTTAGTAGTTACTGTAAGGAGTGGAAGAGAAATAGACAACTGTAAGAAATCTACAGGACCAGTTTACAAGGCAGTACGAAACATAATGAGTTTCAATTTGAACAGGATTCTACATTGCTAGAACTTATAATTTGAGGATTTTCTAATATTCAAAATAAATTACAATAGCTGCAGGCAGCGTGCAAGACTGTTAAAGCTACTCAGTTGCAAAGACAAGGGATTTGATAATGTATACAGTTTTTCCCTTGAGGCCAAAAATGTAATTATGAAAAAGTTCTGAACTGAAAAATAGTCTTGTCATCTGTTTTTATGGGAGATAAAAGATCATTTTAGGGTGAAGAGGTTGTATATAAGAAAGAAAATTAAAAAAACCCAACATGACCAACACTACAGCTGTTGAAGAATAGTAAGAAGAAAATTAGATATTATAATTAGAAGGGGAAATCATTCTACCTGTACTAGACATATGCTATTAAAATATTTAATTCATCTCCTGATTAATTCACTGGATGATGTGGAGATTATTTCAGAGGTGATAAATCAGTAGATTAATATGTATTCAGCAGGGATATATGAGATAGGACTGAATTAAACTTCCTATATCAATAGAAGATGAGTTAGACCCTGCTCACTACACTGGTCTAGAGCAGAGTATCTTCTTTTTTCATGTGGTTCTAAATTATCTTACTGTCTCAATAACTCATGATCAAGAGAATATGATTGAAAACAGACTTCTGGTGCAAGCAATTTTAGCTGCTATTTTAAATTTTTTCCTGACTTTTCAGAAGAAATTCTCAGGTATACTTTGGTAAATGAATTCTTCATAATTCTCCAGTTAAAAGTGATAGTGATACTGCCCCTAACCCTCCCTCAGCAGATTGCATTCCCTTACATTTGGAGAAAAATATATGCATCGGAGTTGTCATGTATTTGTCTAATTCCTATCACCCCATTCAGCTGTGTTAAATGGCTTCCAAATTCGAAGTTCTGGATTGCTACAAGTTTTTATGAGAACTCTTTCTAATGGGAAGCTGGGAAAAAAATCAGCATGCAATATGCACATGACATCTTTAACATTCTTCATTATTTTTACAAGGAAGCCTTTCAAACTGGAATATTTAAGCTGAAAAAGAGCATGAGATTATGTGGAAAAGCTGGGAGACAAAAGAAAAAAAGGGARGCAGAAAATAATTTTTAATTTTTTTTTTTATTTTTGGAGAAAAAAATTCCCCACAGATAGCAAATAATCAAGCAGTGAAAAAATATAGACTGAAAAAAGATACTCAGATTTAAGCTATATTTGAACAGGAATGTATTTTCCTTATTCTTAGAAATTTTCAGGTACACTGATATGCTTGTTTTGAATTTTATTTCAAATCTGAAAAGAGAAAACTTTGCTTCAATTTTTGCATCTACTTGCACATCTAAAGAGTGCCATGATTCTTTTTCAGTCATCACTTCAGACTATTTGATACTGCAAGAGTAGAGTATATGAAAAGTTAAAAAACATGCAGAAGTAAGAAAGAGCAGAAACAAATTTATTGAAAGGAAGATAAGAAGATATTGGAAGTCAATGTGCAGGAATGGATGAAAGGAGGACAGATAAAAGGTCAGATTAAAAATCGTTATTAGTTTCTAGCATGGCTGCACTAAAGTCAGCATGATAAATCCCTGTAAATGCTCTTCCAGAGTTTGTCAAGTGATTTCTCTCTGCTTAAATCAGGAAGGGAGGAGAAGGAATGGGCCTGATACTAATGAAAGAGGATATATAGCTGTTTTCTATGCCACACTACTTAATGAACTGACAATGAAGTCTCACTACTGACTGTTTTAAATACTAATATTCAAATTATAGTGGTATCATGCAAATGCTGATTTTATTTTGAAGATACTCAAGATAAGGAATGAAAATGTAAAGTATTCACCATGGATATTTTATAGCACACCAGCATCCTGATAATTTCTTTTTCTGGAAAAATCTAATTTGTTACATTTTGTTTGTCTAAAACTGTATTTTATCTGAATCTCAAGTACTGCACACTGGGAAGTTTGGAAATTAGATTGGAGAAAATAAGGTTCAGCTGAGACTTTGAAAAGAGGAGACAAGTCAGCTGGCAGTATTGAAAGCTGATAATGTGTCAAGAGAAATTAACATACCGTTTTCTTAATGATCTGGTGTAGGCTGATTGCTATTGAACAAATTCATTAGCAAAGTTCGTAAAAGCAGAAAAAATACCTTAACTAATTTTACCATTGACACAGAGTTGGAAGATGTCATTAGTACTGAATAGTCAGAATATTTTACAGGAAGATGAGGGTGACTAAGGAATAAGGAAATAAAAATAGGATTAAAATAATCATATCAAATTTATGGTCTAAGCTGACAGTAAGACATGAGCTAGTCTTTATTAGCAGCTCCAGCCTAGTATTGACTTTGAATTCACTGACTAGGACAGAAGAATGAACTATCTGTGTATTAACCAATAATTGATTTTGGTTAATATAACTGGTTGGTTATATATTATACAACCAATATATGTTGGTTAGTATAACTTACTGGTTACCAATAAATAATATGAGGCAGCAACACAGCAAGACTCTGAAGACTACAGGTCCCTCTCATAATACTTTATGTGAGCCCTTCTCAGCCAAGATGGGGGAATACCAAAAGATGGCTGCCAATTATAGATGGCTGCAGACTTTCTAGTACGCTTAAGTTGTTTTCTTAACCTCCCTTAAAAAAGGAGTCAAAGATTTGCCTATAAAGCCAAAAAAAATTAAAAGTCATGGACTGTAAATGAAAATTCTTCACTGAATATCAAAGACAAAATATTATGATACTTCAAGATGATAACATTGGCTGTAGCAAGAAAATGGTATGACATTATACTGTGCAAAATTCTCTGTTTTGACTGTCTGTGTACTACTTCCCTTTGCTTGAGCTCCAGGGAGTCGTTTAATTCATCCAGGAAAATACAAGCATATGAGAACTATACTTGGTCTAAAACCTGTCAAAAAGTTCAAATAGGTATAAGCTGACCTTAAACAGTAGAAAAAGTTGATAAGTAGTAGAATTATTATCACCAAAGGGTTGAATCTGTAAGAGTGTTTTAAAAGCCACACAAAAGCAGAAAACCTCTTTTACTTAAAAGTAAAATTTAAAAAAGAACAAACAGTGTATTTGATTGATATTTGATTGTAATATGAGGGAATAAACTTGATAAACTTCCTACTTTTGTATAGTAACGTATACATAGGTACAGCTGGATTTACTTCAAGAATTTTCTGATTTCATAAACAGACAGAGAACTGAATTCTTAAGAATTTGGAGAATGTGCATAGCCTGGTTCCTTGTAGAACAGGGTACCACAAAAGCCAGGTCAAACTGATCATTTACTATTTCCAGTGGTGGTTTGATGTGTTTCTCCTTTCCATCAAAATGGGATGCTGGAGATGGTAGGCAGCTCTAGAATGGAGATCAAAATTCCAAATATTAACACAGCCAGAATTGCACATTGTTGTCTGCACTATATCAAATATCTGGTGCTCGGATGTGTTCCTTTTTCATTTCTATAACATCTGTAAAAGGAGTAGAAAATGGCACAATGTTAAGCCATTGAAAGGGAGTTTTAATAAATAGAGATGGTTTAATATCTGTGATTCTGTGATAACTTATGACTAATTGCTAGAATTTTAAAGGCTACATCAGTATTSCATTTGTCAATTAGTTGAGTTACCATTGTAACTGTACTCCTTTTGCCAGTATTATTAAAACCAGTTATGTAAGTGGAAGGGGCTGTAGTTGGGACAAGGACTTTTCTGCTCATATTTTCTACAGTATAGTCATGAAGACTTTAATACTCTTGATGGACTATCTTTAACAGCTTTCCTGGTATAATTCTAGGATTATGAGTATCTGAGAAATAAAGAAAACAAACAAACAAACAAAAACCTCCTATTTTTCTTGCACATTTTTTGGATGTATTTTTAATAGGAAATAATTTTAATGTTTTTTTCTATATAATGATAAAACTATACAAAGTCTGAATCAAGTTTCAAAAGTTTCCAATATTTCCAAAGCAGAAAGGAAGAAAAAAATAAGGTTTAACAATGCATTTTTTTTTTTTTAATTCAGCAGGATTTGTATTTTTTTCTTCCATAGGAATGAGATTTAGTTCCAGAAATGGTGTGCAAACATATCTGTTTTGGAGAAATTCCAAAAACCAAGATAACTCAGTCAGAGATCTATTATAGCTCATACAGCTTTCCACAGTGCCCTTCTGTGTTCACTACTTGTCAGCTTTACACCAGATGCAAGAATGAGGAGAGAGGAAGCTCTAATTTGATAGCACAACATGAAACCACTATGATAACTAATATTTTCACATATATTTTGTCTTGCAAGTCTTGCTTCTTTTTGTGGAAGGATAATTTTATTTCWGAGTTCCCTTTTCCTTCTCAGTTCTACTGTTAGTCTGATTCTTCTCTTCAGAGGTTTTCTGAAGGTAAAGGTTACATTAGGAGTCTACTTTGCACAGAAATCTAGTAATGAATTAGCATTTTCTAAGCTAGGCTGCCTTCTCTGCAAATTGTGAAGATCAAAAAGCACAAGGAAGATTGTGAAAACAAATGACAAGTGAGCAGATAGAAGCAGGAGGGAGGGTTTTTCCATTCTATGATTCTTGGAAAAGTCTATATGCAATTTTCTTTGTGAAGAACTCTAATATAACCCATAGGAACATATTAGTTTTATGACTCAGAAGGAGGTGTGTTTTAAAATTATTTTAGCTTCATGTACAGGTTTTCTAGCAACAACAATGAATGCTAGTAGTTTTTGCAATTTAAAGTAAGCCAGCTGGAGGAAAGAGACTTAGTAACCTAGTTGCATACAAACCCACAAATGCATGTAGTAGTATAGATGTTCAAATAACACTGAACACGTAGTTATCATCTTCAAGAAAACAAACCTCTGTTTAGGAATAGAGCAGATGCTAGACTGAGTACTGAAGCAAAAAGAAAAAAAATCCATTGATTACGGCAACTGATCTTGACATTGTTTTATATACAGAGCTCTCCATGGCTCTGTAATAATTCTTATCCACAGTTTCTGCATTGCTAAACTTGGCAATGAGCCCCATATCTACAAATCCCAGAACATTAAATATTTAGGTTAAAGTAAGCAAAGAAAAGAAAAGCTAGTCAAACAAATCTTACATTCACTTGTATGAATACACTGATCATTTGTCAGTAGAGGACACACATTTTGTTCAGCAGCATCATAGATTTATAGTAGTGTTTTACTGATCCCTTTAACTGGTCTTTTCTCAGTGACAGAAAGACACCTGAACAAACAGTTTTGCCAGCTTTAGTATTACATGACAGATGAAACAAAATAAGAAAGCTATTCTCTTACAAATACRGGATTTTTAAAACCAAGACAAGATAATAACTGCAGGTGGGATTTGGTAAGAAAATGTTGTGCATTGTTCTGTGTTTGGGGAAAAACCTATAAATGCACACAGGAAAACTATACAACTAAAGGAAGAAAGCCCACTTTAGAAGAGCACAGAGGCTGTGTGATCTCTCCTAAACTGTGTTTATGGTAGTCAGAGCCATAAGGGAGAACCCTTTTGATCCCATAAATACCATCTCCCAGGAGGATCCTGAAAAACATAGAAGGTTACTGAGTTGAACAGACAGAAGATATAACCATAAAACCTGTTAATAAGAAACTGGCAGTGTTTCAGCACTCTGCTAGGGTGCCAAGGTCTCCAAGAGAAATTGCTAGAGACACAGAAGATTTGAGAGGGGACTTAAAAAATTTCTTGGGCAATTCCTTAAGAAAACTTGAGGCTGGTGATAAATTAAAATGTAAGTGGAAATAATACATGATGCCACCTTATTGTACCACATTTTCTGCTTTATACATATTGCGCAAATTTAATTCAGTTTTGCAAAGTATACGTTACTGAATTATTTGGAGAGACAGTGCTCAAGTTTTTAATGGTATCATGCTCTTAACATGAAAAAGTCAAGGAATTGGACATATAAATTAAATTTTAATACAGCACTATCACATGATGTGAGATTAGTTTATCATTATCTAAAGTCTTTTTTTTCCTCCATAAAATTATGATTTTAAAAATCCATATTCTTGCAATCTAAAATCCCACAGAACAAAACTCAGGTGGTGATTAAGCCAGTTCTATTTTCTGATATGTAAAGTGTTTCTTGTGCTGAAGAAAGGATTGCTGCATTGTAAAATTTATTTTTTGACCACAAAATCAGTCATGGGGCTGATTATTTTTTACAAAACAACATGAATGTACAGGGAAGTAGAGGAAAAGTGTACATGGGAAAAAAGTCTAATATATACAGAAGCGAAAAAAAGAATCTTGATTCGCTACCTTGCGGTATTGTGATGAAATACCCTGTACAGATTCCTTGTAATTAGCCTGGATCAGGCTGGCAGAAGAAGGAAAGCAGTATATTTATACATGTCTGGGCCTGTGTCTAAGTCAATTAACCTCTCTGAAAGTGAGTTCATTAGTTCAGTTTTGCAGAGTCTTAACTAACCTGGCAGCAGGGTGTCCACAAATGAGACCGGTACCTCTGCACTGCAAACAGCTTGGGAAAACAGCAGATCTGTGGGTGGTGGGCTGAATACCTCTGTGCTACTTCTAGAGTAAAAAACACCTGTACAGTCTGTGYAATTGTTTAACTTGTTGTCACTCCTCTGATTTTGTTAAACACAGACAAACAGCAGATATGGAAGGAATTCACATATGGCTAGAAAGACATAGATATATTGATGGGAAATTATAGAATTGGGAGAAAGTCAATAAAGTGGTACTAAAAACTGGAGCATAATTTGAAAGAGATTTCAGCAGGAAAGAAAACAAAAGTTTCATAACAAGAAAATGTTCGCAAATTAATTTTTATTGCATGAAAAAGCAATTTCAAGAGAAATATTGCAGAAGTGTATTTGAAATCACTTTTATGAAATTTCCCTTAATGTAGGAAAGCTCAAAATCAGCAATTCAAAAATTAGATCAATTGAAATGGTAGTAAAACATCACTTATAGTTCTATCTCACTATGATTTCTGATAAACAGCAGCAAACATACTGCTTGTTTAGCCCTACTTAGGGTTCATTTCTGTGAGTTAAAATCATCTAATATTTTTCATGTGCAACTGTGCATTAAGAGCATTACTTCTGAATTCTACAAAGTTGTTCAGAATGTGTACATCATTGAATACTTGGCAACAGTACAATGTATGTGGGGAACAGTGGACCAGCTGGGAATAAACCAATCTAAAAATGGCATTCTCTCTGATAATGTAAATATGACTATTAAGTTTTCAGCATTCATAAATATAATCATGCTGATTTTTATATTCTGTTTAGATTGCCAATTATTTGACATGTATTTTTATTTCTCTAAATATTGCAAATTGTGACAAAATGCCGCTTATGGGAACTAAAGTAATCCTGCGAAAGAAGGTACTAGGCCGCCCAACCAGCAGAGTCAAATGCAGGAAACTGCTACTGGATCATACAGGGGCAACGAGGCAAGACACACTCATGGGATAAGACCCTGGGCAGCCCTGTGAGAGCAGAGTGATTTAGCATTTGACAGGCACACACTGCTGACTTTGGCAATGGTTTTATGACACATCATGCCAGTAGCCCTTCAATGCTAATGACTTGTCTGAACATAAAAGCACATATTGCTTTATGCACTATTATGCTAATTTAAGATGACCACTTTTTAGTTTCCTTTCCTGTGGGGTAAAAAGAGGACACAATCTTCAGCCACTAGCCCTAGGTGGCCATGAAAACTCATGTGTTTACTGGGTAAACCTAYGACTGTCAGTCAGCTGGTGACCTATTGGCTGAGAGGGCATGTTCATTTTGTATTAAATACCCACCTCACTTTTGCCATTTGTCTCCTCTTCTGTTCTCCTCGTTTTTACAGTTATTTTTAAGTGGATCACCACTCCAAACTGTTACCCTGCCTTACTTTTTCTCCAGGCAAGACATCCAGATTTCATGGGCCTGATGAGATTGCCTTTTCAAATTCCATGAGTAGTAAGTCAATACATAGATGAGATCAATAAATGTTCCTATGACCTTCACTGACACGTTTTTGCTGCTTACTAGAATTTGATGCTGATATCTCAGATATTGTGCAGGCTCACAAAACACATACTCACCTCTGAGCTTCCACTATATACTTGCTAACAGTCTTCAACAATATTTTTAGTCTTAATTAAATCCTGATGTTTTTACAGTTCCCAGTGGCACAATCTAACCTTTCTATTGCCTATTCTACTTAATTTAGGTATAGTTTCTGTTCTTAAATTGGCTGGGACTTGGGAAAAAAATCTTTCCAACAAACTGAAGTTTTATGCCCATTTATTCCAACAATAGATGTTCCCATTATGATAAAAATGACACAAGAGGAGCACGAATGTGTAAAATTATGAATTATATAATGAAATTCTCATTTTTATTTTAGTTTTTTAATGTCTGAAAAATGTCATTTGTTAAACTTGAGTATCTTCTCAGTATAACCACTGTTAGTTTAGTCTTTTTATGTTCATATATAGTAAGTGCTTCTTGTGGAAAACTGTAAGAAAAAAATGCAATACTTAAAAAAAAACCAAGAAAATTACTTTTGCCAAAAGAACTGTAGGTATAAATCACACAAGCAGCTCTAAAGGCTTGTCTCCTGCAATGGTAAGAAATCTCTGAAGTATCCTGATTGGAATGGTGCTCCACAATGCATAGATTTTGTCTTCTAATAAATGAGACTTATTGAGAAAAAACTGACACTGATAATCATTAACAATACAAATTCTGATTGCAGCTAGTGAGACAAGAATGGTACCCACACATTTTGAAGAGTTTAAATCATTGTCCGAGTATCTATTTCTTGAGAGCTGTACAGTTAGCTGCAGTGGTCAGCTCATAGTAACATCAAGGACCACTAAGAGAATCAAGTTCGCACAGTCACAGAGAATCATGAAGATAAGTTACTCCAGAAAGGTTTGCATATCTGTTTTATCCATCCCCAGAAAACAAAAGAACCCCAAATAAACAATCAAAAAAGCCACCCTGAAAGAAAACAACAAAAAATACTCACCCACAAAAAAAACCCAAAAAAACCTAACAAAACAAAACAAAACAAAAAACCGTCTCAGGAGCATGACTTAAATAAGAAACACAAAAAGTCAAATGACAAATTACCAACATTACAGTTTTGCAGGAGCATTGATTGAAGAATAATAATTGCAATTCCAAAAAGGGTTCCAAAGGACACAAATACATACAGCTGTAACATTAAACCTGGTTATCTCTTTCAGTACTACTTTGTGCCACAGGTGTGGAATAGGCAAAATTACGTAGTGAGGGAGTGATGACAGGTCGGGATTCATGCATCATTCCTATTGAATTGCTTATGTGCACCTTTTATTTATTTAGGTATTTTCGTTATTACTCTTGGACTTGTTTCAGTAAGTTAGAGTTTCTAATTGACTTAATGGAAACATTCTGAAAAAAAAATCTGTTCTGAGAATGCTTTGCTTGTGCATTTGACATTTGCCAGTTTTCTTCTTCTTAGGAGTATTTGCATGAAAAACATGGAACACAGAAGTTCATTTGTTTCCAAGATCTATTTCCCACCTGAAGTCAGAATCAATTCCATATTAACTAATTGAACTTCAATGGATTTTAAGTAGATTTTATAATTATAGAAATACTCTGCTTAATTCAGAAGAGAAAAAGGTGAAATTGGCCTAAATCCAGTTAAGCACTCTCCTGCTCATAGGTTAAATCCCCGTACAAGTTAAAATAGCCTCGGGCTGTCTGTAACTTGCACCAGATGGCAGAACCCCTTAGAGGCAATTACATTGGCAGGGACGACTGAAGCATGGTGTGCTCCAAGCATAGTCCTTCCTGCCCCAGTACATTTCCAATAAGCATTTCCTTCGCCAAGATACCGCAATGACAGCTTTACACTGCTCAGAGATTTCTCCCATGTGGGATAAATCCCCAGTTAGTCAGAACAGGTTTAATTCTGTTTAGAACTGCTAAAGCAATATATGGCCAACTTGGCTTAGACTTAACAATTGGCCTCACATCCACAGCTAATGAATAAGCAATAGTCCAGTTCTGTATGACATCAGTTTTCTGTGTGCATTGTATTTTTTTAATGATTCTATTTTTTGTTCGTCCTTGTAACAGTCCATACCTGCAGGTTATCTGTATGGAAAAATGATTTCTGGTACCTACCCTAAATTGCTTTTCCTATAATAACTATTCACACCCACATGTCCAATTAGCACAGTTGTGCTGTGGAAAAAAAACTAGTCCCCTTTCCAAAGCTTCAGGTTAGCATTCAATACAGCATTTCAACAGCCTGCATTCTCAGACATTATGGATCTAAACCCTCAGCCTGCCCTCATAGCTTATAACCTTTAATCCTGACATCAATCTCGGTGCTCAGTGCAATTACTATAGTGCTGTGTTCTAAAAACTGGCAGAGACTCAAGAGAAGTTTGTGAAAACTTGCAAGTTTCTCATTCATTTTCATTAGAAAATTGGTGAGACACAAATCTCCTTCACAGGTTCTCAGAAATTCCTCCTACCTTCCTGAGTGAGGAATAGTATCTGCAGTCTGTGAGGTAGAAAAATCACAGAAAATTGTTATGTTTGTGGTGCTGATTTCTATAGGTTGGCACAAGCCCCGCACAGATTTTCTAGTTCCTTTCAGGAGTGCCTAGTGATTTATTGTTTTACTTTAATCTAATTTGTGGTGTTAATGAACTACTTCAACACTGAAAATCTTAAAAGGATGCTCACTAGACTCTTCAGGTGTATTGAAAGTTCACAGTCTGTTTCTAGATCAGAAATTGTACTCCAATTATTATTTCTACATAGTGGCCCTGTTCAGGAAAAAAAATGCAATAGGAAAACCTTTATAGCATATAGATTCTGGCATTTGAGAACAATGTGTATTTTCAAATTAGAATTAAATCTGGGATAAAAAAAATGAGGAAAGTTTTGCATTCCCTAATAATATCTCCATAGTCTTTGATAGAATATATCTTCTTCCTAGCATGCAAATATTCTGTCCTGAGCTTCAGAGCTTAAAAGAGCAAAACCTGATGGATGATTCACCTGAACTGCATAGGGATAGGGTTAAAACTGCACTTTTATTTTAGGAAGTTGTTTCCTTGCTACCTGTATCTTGCCAGCAACAGCAGCAAAGTCCAACTCTGGGCTGTCTACACAGTCTGAGTCCTGGAGAAAGCAAGGTGGCAAGTTTCTGAAACAGAGCCTATGCATCATCTTCTTAAATGTCTTCAGCAAAATGAATTACTTATTCAGGCTGAAGGCATCAAATTGCTTTTGGAAAATGAGGTCTCTAAGATAACAGTGAAAGCACATTTTCTGGAAGCTGGAGTTTTTTCTCTATCTGAGCTCAGCAAGGTACCTTAGTTTGGTCTCTAAAAACATTTTTGCTTTGGTCCATTAAATGATACAGCTTAGCATTGATCTGAGGCTTTATTTCCCTGCGCATTTTCACAGCCTTACAGTATAATCCTACAGTAATGCAAGAAAACACATCAGACCACCTGCTTATATTCCACTCTTTCCTGGCCTCTCTGATACCTTGTGCCCAGTGAGGAATGACATCACCTTCACCTTCATTAACATTGTGGGTCTTGTGATGAAATACTGATTTCCTCAGATCTTTATATTCATTGTGCTATACCCACAGCAGCGGAACCAGMGCTGTTGCAGAAAAGCTTCACTTTTAGATAACATCATCAGACTTTCTGCCATTCAGGGATCAAGGAAAGAACATTGCAAATGTGTAGTTTGCCAAATACATAAGCTGAATATTTTACACCCAATAACATATACCAACAATTATTTTAAACACACACATCACTTATGGCTGTCTTTTACTTAGTTTTCTGGTGGAACTCCAAAAAAACACCTCAGCCTTGAGGACATGTAAATGGTTTCAACAAGCTCTGTCTAACAGTAAAGAGAAATTAAGCAATGAAGTTAATATTGCTAGTGTAATGTTCTCTGACTGGTAACAAGCAGTTAAAGTAAGACACCATTTCTGGGGGAAAAAATTGTACAAATAATATACATACAACCCTTTTCTATCCTTTTTTCACTCTGTTAAAGATCTATGGGATCTTCTGTATCATCCTCAGTTTATTAGTCTATAACTTTATGATATTTAGCAACTTGGCAAACTGGAATTCAATAACATTGGCAGTTATATTGACAGCCTTTTGATTCCTAAGCCACATTTTTATTGTACCTGTATCTTGTACAAATTGGCATATGAGATCCCATTAGATTAGACAGCTAAATTGTTTGACGCACAAGAAATATTTAATGTCACTCTATTTTGATGAAGGTCAATCAATACAGTTTGCTAGAAAATTCCTAGTTAAATTTCAAACCTCTAAATCCTTTTATTGAAGAAAAAAACCCTAAAATATGGAAGATCATATTTGAAAATTACCTGAAAGCAGGGTGTTTGTCACAATTTTGATACACATTAGAAGACTGTAAAGTCATTAATTCATCCCATACCAAGTTATGCAAACCACTCAGACATAACTACCATGAACGTTTTGGGGGCACCAAATACATCCTTATTTTTAAAACTTTAAACCATAATACTATATTGAAACATGGTTTTGGGACACAACTCTGTGTCACTGTCAGAGACCTGATGAACAACCATTCTACAACACACATAATTTTATCATTCAAAAAACCTAACACATTTCATAGTTTGTGTTACTAAAATAAGCCTGAGTTCATTAAATATTTTGAATCAAAATACAGCATTAACAAGGATAAATAAAAGTCTTGTCTATTTTATTTATTATATTACCTTCATCCATATTTTCTATTATTGTGATCATTCCTTGTTAAGGTAAAATCCTCAAAAACACTGAACAGCTAAATGTTGAGTCCTTTCTGTGCAAAGGTTGAGAAGTTTTTATACTGAGGAGTAGCAGGAGTCTTGCATTATTAATTCTTTTCCTTCTGAAAAACAATCTTGTCTGATAGGTGAATAAATGACAAGGGCATTTCCTAGCCATGAATGTTAATTTACAATAACAAAAACAGTGATATTTTAAGGTCGTGGAGAAAAGATACAGTCTGTGACATTGGTAAACTGGGTACAGGGCACATCGTCCAAGGTAACTGAATTTTTACTTCTGCAACTGACGGTTGTATATTTGCAAGTCTCATGTGTAATCAATAAGCATTTACAAGCATAGTGGCATTTCTTTGTAAATCTCCCCTTTACATTGTGTGTTATATATCCCAAAGAACCCATTTTTAAGAAAAATAATTGAAAAATACATTCAAATATTTTATGCTAAAACAAAACGAACATTTTTACACCCTTACAAAGATGTTCGCACACCAGTTGGTTTTCCTCCTTGAGACCAGGCTTTACAAATACAAGCATCTGAATGACACATATAGGTAAGCAAGGCAACAACCAAACCCCAGCTGAAAAGCAGAGTAGACTTATGTCATTATGTGACAGTGGTCACAGGGGCTCTTGGATGAGGGAAGAGACGAGAATTTTGACTCCATGTTCAGAAGGCTTGATTTATTATTTTATTATATATATATTACATTATAACTATACTAAAGAATAGAAGGAAAAACTTCGTCTCAGAAGGCTGGCTAAGCTAAGAATAGAATAGGAAAGAAGGATAACAAAAGGAGCTGTTTCGGACTCTGTCCGAGATAGCTCAGCCTTGATTGGCCATTAATTATAAACATCCAAGATGGGCCAATCAAAAATCCACCTGATGCATTCCACAGCAGCAGATAACCATTGTTTAAATTTTGTTGCTGAAACCTCTCAGCTTCTCAGCAGGCAAAAATCCTAAGAAAAGGAATTTTCACAAAAGATGTCTGTGCCATCATTACCTCACCAACAATGCAGGGTGGCAGAGACACTTGGGGACSCAGGTTTCCTCAAGTTTAATTCATCCTGTCACTGCCGCCCCAAGAGATCAATTGCACATGCAGTTTGTCACAAGGCTGTGCTTTTTATGATCTCTCTCTCTCTCACAACAGCGGGTTCAGGCATGTCCATGTGTTATATCTACACAGGAATTCTACTTCTCAAAACACTGAGGATGAGCAACAGCAGGCATTGTAAAGGGAGTTTTCCCACACCAGCATTCTTAGGATTCCCAGCTGCAAAATCACTTTAAACAAAACTGTTTATTCCTCACTGAATCTTCCAGTTTGAACTCTTTCCTCTCAACAAAATGTATTAAGATAAAATGAGCAGGTCACGTACAAGTTAAAAGAATCTTAGTCTTGAAGAATAATAATTTCCATTTTCTGGAGGACATTTTTTTTTTAAATTTCACATTCAATAAAAAGTTTCTTCTAAGAAAAAATTACTTAGGCAGTGTGAACCTACACACTCTATCTGGAGCAGAGGAAACTTGATTTATCCTTTACTTCTTTAGATTTACCATGGGAAGGACATGGACATTTTTCTGGGATATCAAATTCGGTTTACATACCTTCCTATCAGTTTCTAATAAGGAAAGGAAATATTTAAAGGATGAAGCTGTCAAGGTAGTCAGGCTTCTCTCCACTTCCGAGGGAAAGCCAGAAGTGGGAGGCAACTAAAGGAGTATAGGAAACTCTTGGAAAGCTGTCCTAGGACACAACATGTCAGGACACCCAATTTCTTGAATTTGTGGTTTTCTCTTTATGAACAGGCTTTTCTTTTAGGTCTCTCTTTCTTACTCTCCCGCCTACTTTCTCCACAGTAAACACCCCCTTCTGTCCCCCTGTGATCACTTTAATCTTTTCCCCTTCCTCCTCATATCAGTATTACAACTTTTTTATCCTTCCTCATTATTTTTTTTTAACTCAAATCCTTCACAGTTGTAGGATAAATTCAGAACATAAAATTTGTGCAGCAGAGAGTAGTCCTGGTTTACGTTTTGACTCAACCCTGACTTTCTGAGTTCCTTTAATCTCCACATTTCTCTACAATTTCTACAGTGTTTATTTGTGCAYGAAATTCTCTAAAGTATTTTTCCAACTCTCTAGTCCTGCTAGAAGGGACACAGATGAAGTGGCTTAATGCTAAAGAGCTGTGTTTTATCTCAGTATCATTAGGGATACATTTTCTTTCTCAGACACAAAGCAGAACTATAGAAACTTTTTTTTGTATAACCAGATTAAATATCAAGTTACGATATAAGCCACACAGCGATTTTTACTAGGAGGCATTTACCACACAGGCATTTAGAGATGAGTACAGTCAACCACAAACCAGGTTTCAAATTTTAAATTGTTGTTTTCAAAGAGAAAGTATATCAGGTGTTTTCTGTTCTGATTTCCAAGCAATATGCTGTTTGGGATCCACCACTGTCTTATTAGTGGCAAGTTTAGAAACTGTGAGAACTTGGCCTTCCATAGGTTCTTGCAGACTTATCAAATGGATTCAGAAAACATGAATGTTCTCCCCTACTCCAAAGCCATATTTCAAAAGCAAAATGAGGTGTAAAATTAAGGAGAGTAATGAGCAATCAAGCAGCAAAAATTGCTGGTGTGCAAAAGTACACACAAATGTTTACAATATTTTTTTTCAAATCAGAGAAAGTCCATGTATTTAATGGGTTGGCTGCATTTTCAAGTATTTCCCACACCATTAAATTACTTTTTTAGCTGTAGAAAACCCCAAAACATCTCTGGTCTGTAAAGAAGCCCATAGAGATGAAAAATAGGATGTTTATATCAATGTGTATTGAATGTGGTTATACCAATTAAATAACCAGTGACAAAAGTGACATTTCTGCTTTGATGTATTTCATGCTTTTACAATGTGTTCTTCAGGTAGTTTTTTAATGTCTATGTCCCATATATACTAAATTATGCACACTAATTTTCCACAAGTTTTATTTCAACCCTTGGCCTTCAGTTTTTTGTTTGATAGTAGAACACTGTCTGAATAAAAAACAAAAACAACAGCCCAGCCTACGATGAAATGCCAAAATAATGGAATGCAGTGATGTGGCACACCTACAGTATGATTTACACAATATAATTGGATATCTATATATTGTGTAGTATCTATTGTGCATATCTATAATTCGGTTTACACAATATAATTGCAGTTTAGGGTTGCATCTAAAACAGTCTTTCCTCTAGGCTTAAGATAGATTTACTAATATATTAGTATAGAGATTGTGCAGATGTAAGGCTTAATTACAAAATATGTTGGTACTGATTGAATAAATTGCATGACTAAATCCAACTTTGGATACAGAACAGTGCAAGTTATATTAAAAAGTCATTATATTTGGAAGTTGGAGCAAGACAKTGTAGCTAAAAGGCAATTGGATTAAATTAGCTTTGAGATTACAAGACTTTAAACAGAATTTAGTAAGTGAATATTAACATGTGCATTTTATTATAACCTTCACCTGATTTTTTTCATTTTTAGCTACTTTTGATGTCAATGAAATAAGATACGTAAAAGACTCCTACATCAATCCACCATTGCACTTTGGCTCTGCTCAAGCTCATAAAATTGTTCTCCTGTGTCTCAAACACTGTTGAATCAAAGCTGAAGCCATCATGTGGGCTACAATCAACTCTTTGTTCTTCTGACTTGTTTTCATCAATGATATTTTGTTTCCTACAGCTGTGTGTCACAGAAAATATGCAGCTGTCTTGTACAGAGTTCCAAGTATTACGGATGTAAATGGTTAACACTGTCTTCAAGGCATCATAAGAACAATCAATGAAGCCCAGGGAATTCTCTCTTTTATAAACAAGTGTTTAATGCTTCAAGACTACTGAATGAGGATGTGCAATGCTATGAATAATTGTACCTGGGGGCTTATGCAATTTTAAAGACTGAGAAATGTGTATGGTATCACAAAATCTTCCATCTTCAGATACCTCCCAGCTATACTGCAAGCCTTTCATGAATATTCTACAGAGCACATCTTGTTTTCTATTGCTCTGTGTGAAATCTTTTGTTTTGATTCTCTGTGCTTCCTTTCGCGCTGATAAAGTGTAATGAGTGCATGAAATACTTCCCAAGTGACTTATATAATATGCCCAATGCCAGTGAAGCTCTGAACAAGCACATGCCTTCTGCTGAATGCAAAAAGGGAGATATCAGTAACAGTATTATAAACCACGTTTTAACAAAAATAATGTAAGAGCAATGTCTCAACCTAGAAGGAATTGCAAATAAATCATTGGACTTGGGAACACAGAGCTATGCACAGAAGATTACATTTATTCGTACTGGGTTTTTTCTGGCTTTTTTATTCATTATGTATCATCCACATTATATATAACATCTCAGTCATATTTCTGGGGTATGTCTGCCAAATCTTTTTTCAACAAATTCTTAAGATTTCACCTAGATAAGAATTTATATTGAAGGAAAAATTAGCATTTACCTGAGTAAAACTTTCCACAGTTGCTCTTAGACACAGTCAGATGTCCTTAGAATCACATCTCATTACTTGAGATCACTTGAAGTGATCCTACAGACTTGTGACCAGACATGGAAAACATCACCCAATGTGCATACAAGCCCACTGTAGATACTGGCACCAACAAGCTCTGGGACACATTAAGTCATTATCTCACACTGTTTATTTATGATACCTTCCATTAACCCTACAGAATCAGATTTGGTCAGATAACTTCTAATGAGCATGCCTGCAAGACTTGCGGGGGGACTTCTATAAATGTACGTGTTCAGGGTTCTCCCTGAAAATTTAGTTGATTCACAGCCCTAAGAATATAAATTTTTTGTACAAGCATATGTGAATTCTTTTTGTGCCTATTCATGAGAGGCGTAGGCAAATCTTTCCTATGGAATTAGGGAAAAATTGCATATTATGCCATACCTTAGGCAATATTTAAGACCAAGGGCAACAAAAATAGTGAAAGGGCTAGCAAATGGCTAGCCCTAGTGAAAGGGCTAGTTATTATGAGGAGTGGCCAAGAGAGCTGGGGGTGCTTTGCCTGAAGAAAAAGAGACTCAGAAGGGACCTTATCATTCTCAACAACTACCTGAAAGGAGTTTGTAGAGAGCTGGGTGCCAATCTCTTTTCCTATGTGACAAGTGACAGGACCACAGGAAATGGCCTCACAGACCAGGGAAGATTGTGACAGGGAAGCTTTAAATTAGGTATTAGGGAAAATGTCTTCACTGAAAGGGTCAGGCACTGGAAAAAGATTCCCAGGGAAGGGGAGGAATAAACATCCGGGCAAGTATTCAAAAATGTGTAGAAATGGACTTGGGGATATGGCCTAGTGGCGAAGATGGCTGTGTTAAATTAATGGTCAGCTTCAATGATCTTAGAGGTCTTTCCCAGCCTTAATGATTCTGTGATTCTACAATTCTATGCTGTTACTGCTGGGGACAGTCAATGCTATCTAACTGACTCAGACTCAAGAAGAGGTACGAAATCTAGCTAGAAAAGCAGAAGTTTTAACTAAAATCTGAAACCACATTACCTTTGTATGGAAAACCAGATCTTAAGATTCTTCACTGGTTTTCCTTGACTTATATTTAATGACAAGATATCACAGTGTATTATGAAGGTTCCTATTGCATGAAATGAACTACAAAATTAATCAATTGATTTGTTTCATGATTCATTATTATTGAGTATTCTACTATTTTTGACTAAATGTGGGATTCATATAAAGGGCTTAATTATTCTGATCAGTGAATGGTCATTTTTTAACTCAAATCCTTGCTCATCTAAAAAAAATGTCTCTGGAGCACTGTTTTGTTTTTTCTGCGAGATTACAGGGATGAAATGAAACATCAAGATGCAAAAATCTATGTTCCTTCCCATTTCATTCATTTTTCCGGCCTCTTTTTTATTTCCCTCTGTCCATAGAAGAAAAGAGGGAAAGCATATGGCTCTAGACTAAGTTTCTTTTGCCACAGTACTTCTGGAAATTCTCCTGAAAAGCTTCTTTTTTAATGTGAGTGTGAAGAAGCAATCAGGAATCCCAGAAGAGAGACAGTGTGTTGTGGTGTCCTTCCATCTCAGTTGTATTATCAAGGTACACTTGGATGGAAATAAGGTTTAAATGCTCACTGACTCAGGTCTGTGTTATTTTGGTAGTATGTGTAAACTTCAATCCTCAGCTAAGAATCAATCACACTCAGCTGGATATTGAAAATCACAGCACAACAACAAAAGAACTGAGCAATGTTGATCTCAGCCACCTCGTGGTATTTTACTGTTTTATTACTATTTACAATTTTCACTGCAGTTTTGCTCAAAGGCTCCTTCATAGTATCAAACCTTATTCTGTATAGATTTGTAAGAAGATATATAGATAGATAGATATATATATATACGCACACATTCCAAAAATCCCCACAGAACTATGAACTTGACAGCCATCACCTATTTTTCAGATCCATACTACTTGCTTGTAAAACAGACTGTCCCCAGCTTCCCTATTTCCTAATGATTCTTATCTCTTTCACCACAATGTGTCCCAAAGTACACTTAACAATCCCTGTCTGCTCCCAGTTCACTTATTACTGCCAGCTTGAATGAATGCACCAATATATCCCACTGGTTACACTTGTTTGGAACTATAGGTATATATCAATCTGTGTATATAGAGAGAGACACACATCTTAGGTTTTTCTCTCGATCTGATGGTGCTTTTTATTAGGTCAGTTAACAAAATTCAATAGCAAGATAGACTGCTCTGTATTTCCATTTCTATTTTCTATTCCATGTGGAATTGCAGACGGTGAAACCAACCATAGTCCATACTGKTAGAAAGGCAAAGTCAAAGCTCAGGGTAGAAGAGCTGAGAATAAACATAGCAWAAATGTGAAAATTTTGCTTGTTAATTCTAATACTTTGGACTCCTAGACTCTGAAATTTAATCAAAACCAAAAATCATGTGGCATGAAAATCTTGTAGCTGATGGCAGAAAAATCTTATTCAAAACAAGTAATTTTTGGGGGTATCCAAGCAAAAGGATCGGGATCTTAAATCTATGATTAACAGAAATATGCTTTTTTTTTTGTTATACTAAAGGAACACAAGCTCGTATTGAAGGTTTTCTAAGAACAGATCAGCTTAATATAGGCCATATAAATTAGTAGATCAGTCACATAATTGAACATTCTGAATAGGAGACAGAGTCTGAGCAACACCAAAAGCGCATCAATTAGTAAAATGTAAAACCTAACATGCTGAGGAGAAATATGACAGAAAAAGCCTGCCATTAGTTTTAAAAGCATTATTTTTGTTGTAAAATGTTACCTTTCCCCCATTTTTTAATTCTTTGTTTGTGAAAATATCAGATAGCCAAAAATAAAAGACATAGAAATTGAACAAATCACAGAAATATTAAAAGCTTCCCCCAGAMTTGCTAATCATATTTTTGGTGATTTGTTTGGTTATTACAGTGTCTGATGCAATATCCAATGTCGAACACAATAATTGTGTCAAACAAAATAATTCTGCGCAAGTACTAGTTGAGCACTATCACTAGGATTTAGGTATCTTGATTTGACCACAGAACCTAGTAAGAAGGGTAGTTCTGTGAAGTTATGTGTCATATGTGCTGCACTGAGATTATTCCAGCTCTTCCTTGCTCTTTGCTCTGATGAGAAGCTCCTATCCCACAGCAGATGTTCTTTTCCAAATTTTTTGAGATTATCTGAAAAAAGCTACAGCTCAGAGAAATTTCTGTATAAATAAGTACTGCTTACTTCCCAAGCAATGTCCATTTTATTAAATCCAGCTCCTCCATTTCAGAATACATTTCTGTGCAATTTGAGATCTTCTTCCACTGCCACAACTATCATCCAATGTGTATTTGACTGAATTTAATCTCGAATCTAAAACAAAGTAGAACTCCAATTTGTACTAACTCCACATACATGTCTTTGAAATTTGTTAGAGTGGAACCATAATAAAATAATAACAGCAAAAGCTACAATAATAAAAAGAATAAAACACAAGGATCTTTTGACAATGTATGACATGCTAAAAGAAACTCATGAAAACCTGCAGAGTAAGCAGAAGTAATGGGGACCCAGTTTCAGGTTACTAAAACTCAGCTCACTTTTCTCTTACTACAGGACTAAAATTTCCTATTTCTTTCAGTGACAGCTCTCTATATTCAACTGTCTCTGCATTTAAGAGTTGTGCATGCATGGAGCTCATACTTTTCAGGATGCTTTGGAAAAAAAAGAGCAGAAATTACAAACAAATACATGAGACATGCAAATAATTTCAATTTTCTCTTCAGACCAAATCCACCAGGCACATGGCCTTGGAAACAGAATTGTTGAATAAAAATCAGATATTCAAATTAGCAGAAAAAGAGCAAAGAAATTACAATTGTCAAAAATGAGATCAGAAAAATTTCGTGCATCAATGACCACAAGGTTAAGAGTGAGTGCAGATAAGCAATACTGATGTGTGCAAGGATTCCAGTGTTTTTGTGGTTTTGTCTATTGTAAATGATTTCCAGCAAAAATAAGATTGAAAACTAGAAATATTTAGATACTATTTTTTGAAATGTTTAGATGCTGCAGCCAGAGTTGTATCACTGCCTTCTACAACTGGATATAATGAGCACTGTAGCCTTTATCTCTTGTAGGGAGATATAAAACCCCCAAGTAACCCCCATAAAGCCCCCTCAAAAAAAAATAGACTAGTGATAGGAAGTCATAAAATTAAGGAAAATGAGTCCATGATTATTGATGACACTCAACTCTAACCTGGATTTTTAAGTGACTTAAAGTCTCACTGCATTACTTGAGCGGGGCGGGGGAGGGATGCTCAGGGAATGATTCTGTTTTAGGGAGATGCTTTCCACAGCTGTTGCAGATGTGTAACTTGAGGTTACACACCCTAAGCTTGCTTTGTGATGCAATCCACAGAGGGAGGTGAAAGTAGAACTGAATTTTTAGGCAGGTTTGTTTGTCCTAACAGTGTGTGGAGTCTTGTGGTTTACAACAAAACAGGAGGTGGTATGAGCTATGCAGATGCCACTCACAACTTCCCCCTACCTTCTGGGAGCCAAGTCAGAAGGAGAAAGGCATCATAAATGAAAAGTCTGGATAAAAGAAAGCATTATTTCAGGAATTATCAAACAGATAAGGAGACATTTGTCTTTGAAGGACCTGAGTATGTTATTCCTGTGCCTCCACGYGCCTCATGTATTTCTTACCTAGAGAGCTGACAGCATGCATTTAGACAGTTTCAGTATTTCCTAGCTATGCCAGGTCTTCCTCCTTGAATCTAAAAGGCTAAAAGCAAATTTAAGAGAAGTAAAGAAATATCAAAGCCATTACTAGTCAAGTAAGTCCTTCAAACCAATGCTATTCTTGACAACTGCTAAATATTAAATAAGGCTGGGCACAGACATGACAGAGAGCCTGAAGCCTTGCCCTTCTAAACAGTGCCTGGAGGAAGAGAGTTCCTGGCCACTGAAGYAGTCAACCAGTACCTGACAAGCCATTCATTAAAACGGAACAGTTTATTAATGCCTCTCCTTGTTTCAAGGTTACCACATAAATCAAATTACAAAACCCAAGACCTTTAGAAAGATGAGTAGAGCAATTTGATCCAGAAAAATAGCAAGCTCTAAAAATTGTTTGAAAAAGTAAAATAAATAAACAAACCTTGAAATATAACAAGAATCACCACATAACTGATGTAGCCAAAGTACACAGGGGTTCAACAATGAAATTTTAATAAATTGTTATTAAATATATCTAAAAACAAAGACTGTTCTTAGATGATGCTGTGCATTTCTTTTAAGGAAAAAAAAATCTTCAGAAATCTGTTGTAGGAAAATACTAATAAGTGACAAATATAAATCTACTGTGAACTTTAAAGAGAAACTCTGTTCCACAGAGCAAGATAGTGCTCACAGCTACTGCACAGAACTTTTATGTTCTTTTTTCAATAGCTGTATTTGTTTTCTTTGGTGGGACCTAGTAGATKAAATCTGTTATAGTCCTATAGTGCAAAAGTGAAAGATATTTATGGCAACATTTGTGGCCAAAAGCTACATTAAATATAGTCAATTACTTTCATTTAGGAAAGAAAAAAAGATAATATGGCAAGCAAGTTTTCAACAGAACAATGAAGTTCTTGTGCCTACAGGATACATGGAACATAAATTGCAATTGAGTGAGAAAAATGGACTTTAAAAGTACATTTATTTTCTCAAAACACATGACTGTTACTTGTAATCCACCTACTTTGCTAGAAATCCTGTTGCTGACAGCCTTAAAATGGTTAGTATTTTTAGTGTCATAGATATACCTGGTTAACAGCCACTAATATGTTAATAAATTAAATACCATTGGTTGTTCCTGGAATAGTATTTTACACAGCTGGATAAAAACTTGTAGTAAATCTCAAGGACTTCAGACTGTACAAATTATATTCAGTACCATATTCAGTTCTGTAAACTGCATTTTTTCAGTTGGTTTTCTCTGGCTTTGTAGGAAAAAATCTTCTGGGCAGCTGTCTTATCTTTGTGCTTCTACACAGATAGCAGACTTCGGTTTTCCTGACTAGGGCTACAGGATCTTGCCCAAGGTTTTGTTACCAGCTTCCTTCACTGCAGATCCAAGGTGGGGCAATATATGTCCTGTTTCAACACTGAAACAGTGAGAGTTGGCTGAGTATCAAATCAATCATTTCCTTGAGCTTGTTTGTTGAAACATCATCACTTGCTGGTGATTTCTTTCAAAGTTTGCTTGGTCCACGCACGCCTCTTGAATGTGAAATATTTTTCTGGAAATCAGGCAACATTCATTCATGAGAATGCAAGCTTTTTTTTCTTTCTAGTAGACCACTTCTAACCCAAAAATTCTGAAATTCACTTAAAGTAAGAAGGACAAAATTTAGAAAGACTTGAAGCTTTAACACTATGGATTAAGTGTAGGTAAAGATGTAGGGGGCTGCTTGTAGGTAAAGATGTAGGGGGTTGATTATTCAAGACAGCAGGCTAGGACTAGGAACTAAAAGAAAATTTGTGCAGCACTGAGAGGAAAGAAGGAAGTTTTATATCTTTGGGACTACTGAGGGCTATCAATGTCTCTAGTGAAAAAAAAATAGTAGCAGAGTAGCAGCCTGTCAGAAAAATGCATGCAATAAATGATACTATGCGGTCAATAAAGAAGTGCCAGGGTCTAGAACCTACTAGTGATACAGAAAAGAAGCTCTATAAAGATGAAGCCAAAACTCATTAACTCTTTCCTAGAGAGCAAGTGAAATTACTCTCCTAAAATCTTTCTTCAACATGTTTAACGTTGATGTAAACAAGGCTGTAAGCGTAATATTTTTCCTGAAGGGCAAAGATGTGATCCAAATATTTATCCAAAATATATACATGAAAGTGTACTACATATTTCCAAGTATATATATAATATATATATTTTGAAGATGAGCTAACTGTATTGTCTTTTTTTAAAACCACAGAAAAACACATAAAGTTAGCTGATTTAGACTTGTATGAGAAAACTGTTTACTCTAGAGTCTAAGCAATGTAACCAAGCCAAAAATGTGAATCCAATATAAAAAGCAAATCACAGACTAAATATATCATTAACTGAAGAAATATTCTAGCTGTTCAACCAAGTTAAAAAAACCTCCTAAAATTTGAAACAAAAACATAATAATATAGGAGTGTAATACAGAAAACAACCATTACACGGATCATACCAGACAAATAATTATACAGTCCTCAGAGGTCCCACTCTGCAAAGCTAAATTAAGGCAGGCATTTAAAAATGCTGAAAACCTGTTCCATTTAGTCTGATTTGGGCAGATTAATTCAGATGTAAAAAGCTTTTCATATAACTTGCTTTTCATATAACTTGCAGGGAAGACATTTCATAGACAATTAAATTTCAAAGTTCTATAAAATATGTATGGTGAGAYTAAAATATCAGCATTTCCAGACCATTCCCTTACTGCTCTTACAAATGCTTTAGAAGCCATGTCAGAAACAACCAGAACATCAAAAGGACAGCTAGAGTCTGTATTTTAAATAAAAATAAATAAAATCTTCCTTTCAAGCTGTAAACACAAAACCTCTTCATTTTATCTTCATATCTTTTAAAAGCCCAAATTTTTCAGGTCAAATGATCTTTATCTCTTATATTTTTTTCAGGGTAACGTGTTATCCTTCTCATAGACTGAATGCTACAGCTATTAGACTGATTTCAAGTACCAATTCTTTCTGAGATAACATCTCTTGTTTCTGAGAAACTTCCCAATGATTGCATCCTGTAAAATAGTATATTTCAGACAATTTATTGCATATTGGTATTCTAACTAGCTGTGTCATTAATGACATATTAGTAAAAAACATCCCTGGCTCAAAGACAAGTATAAAATAATTTCTTACTGCCCACATCGGTTTGTTACCAAAATATTCTCTATTCAAAAAAGAAAAAGAAATAGCCCCCACCATCATTTTTATCTGAAATCATATTAGGCTACAGTAGAAGGCCTGAAACTGATAAGAAGACAAAGAAAAATTCCTCTGAAAACATTTTGATTCCAGCTTTGCCAGGCATCTGCATACTGGATACCACAATACCATAGTCAATTAAGGTTAACCCTGTTATCCCAATATTCAATTATCATGCTAGCTGTATAATGCACAAACTGTCTGGAATGATCCTTATACACCATTCACCATTTTTTGGAAGTTTTATGTGGCCGCTTCTGACTAGTTACAGAGACACTCATCTCTTTTTATGTTGCCAGTCTATAAGCCAGACTTTCCATGATGGAAAAATTCTTAGTAAATACAAGCAAGTTCTGTCATTTCTGCACAGCCCGTTAGCATATGAACATGTGTGTACCTACAAAACCCAGTAATCAGTAATTTCCTAAACATCTGAATGCACATAAACCTGTAAGCATTTGCAAAACAAATGAAAATGGATTAAGAAATGTTTGATCAGCATAACAAATAATTTTTTGAAAAAGCGCTCACACACACTGTATTTTGCTATTAAATTACCTAAATTCTTGTGCCTCACATTGCCAAATGGTCACAATATTTACCTCTGAAGTAGTTTTCTTATAGGGACAATGATGAAATACTAATATACATACATACAATGTCAAATGCTTTSTGGTTTGAACTCTATTTGTGCAGTGAAATAAGATATTATCAGAGTTGGGTAATAATGGGCTCAGGGCCAATAATGCCCAGGTTGTGAGTTTGATCCCTGTACTGGCCATTTTTCTTTGGAGATGGGCTTGATGATCCTTTTGGGTCCTTTTAAACTCAGAATATTCTGGATGGGATATTCCAATACTTCAAGTAGCTAACATATATTTATAATAAATCAAAATTTCATCTTGATTTGCATTCCTTTCTCCACAAATTATACCCTCAAATCCAATTCTTCTTAGCACAAATGAATAAAAACTACAATTTCAATTTAATTGCTATTGAAGAGAACCAAATCTTTCCTCTAAATCCAGAGGAAATTAAATGCAGAGAAGAGAAATCATCCTTTGGGATAGAAATAGGACAGCTTGTAAAAGCTCAAAGAATTTGTAAAACATCTTAATTTCAATGAACTGTCATATATCACTTTTGCCATTTCTATTTGGTAATACAGTACTATAACATCTCACAGTGGTGGGGAAAATAAATATACTTCAAATAGATACCAGTTTCAAAACTGAAACTTTCAAAATAAATGTTGAAAAGCTTCTGCACTAGAAATCTGAACATTATTGTAACTTTGACAAGGAGGAGCTTTTTGGGTTGTTTTTAATTTCTGGTCCTATTTTCAAAAAAGCTGACATTAGTTTTGAAGCCATTTCAATCCCAGTTAAGCAACAAATCCTTAGAGAAAGGGATTTTCAAAAATGTACTTTCAGTGATGTAAAGACAATTACTCTTCTTCCACATTCCTTTGAGTATCTTCAATGAAGCACCTTAGAGTGATTAGAGTGTACAAGGGTTTCTAAGTTCTTAGATGGGCTAAATAACCATATTCTACTTCTGAGTTTGAGATCCTGTCTTAAGATTGAAAGCTAATATCTTGTAAATCATCAGGCACAGGCTACAAGGTGAAAAGTTCTTTGTGTGCCCATAAGAATGTTAATCACAGAAGGGTTTCTAGCATGCTCTTTTCACCACTTTGTTCAAAGGCAAGCCAATCATGCAGATCACTCCTGCTTTAGTAATACTGCCTTCCTACAGCCTACAGCCATTCAGAACTGGTGACAGCATGACACCTTTGTCCTAAAGATACTTGGTCTGAACTTATACTGGAATCACTTGTGCAAT
This sequence comes from Cardinalis cardinalis, assembly GCA_014549065.1. Taxonomy (NCBI): domain Eukaryota; kingdom Metazoa; phylum Chordata; class Aves; order Passeriformes; family Cardinalidae; genus Cardinalis; species Cardinalis cardinalis. The sequence continues at coordinate 611,792 of JACDOX010000073.1, forward strand.
GCATTGCTATTTCTATTTTAGTAAAAAGCAAATAATGAGCTAGGTAATGAAGTTCCTGGAAAGGCTAAATTGCAGCTAGGCCCAGTGGGTGTCACATAACAGAAGGTCTTTAACCACACACACATGGGTTTTGGATGAAGAGATCTCAATCAGCAGCACATAATCTCTACTTTTTAACATACCTTGCAGCATGACAGCTGTGATGCTTGAATACTGAGAATGAAAAAGGCCACGCAGCACTCTGAGGTTCATCCTTTTCATGGATATTATTTTCCCAAGATATAGGCAATCATTATTTGAATGACCCTAGTGTTTTCTGAGTTCACACCTTTGCCCTGTGGGGACTTCTCACATTCATAATTCAGTGACTGAATGTTTCTCAATGCCCTGCCTGAATTTGTTATTGTTTCACTTCTTATTATGCTACCAACTTACCTGTCTGGAGCAACAAGAACACAGTAACCTCAGGTATAGTTTTTAAAGCAGCATTGCATTTTCATTCTTTAGGTTTAGATAGTGGTCTATCTTGGTGCTTTAAATTGTTCTTGAAGTAGCTTTCAGCCAGCCAATTTACTTTTGTACCGTCTGGGTCCAGCTAGAAGATGCAGATAATAAATAAAGAAGAAAGCAGAAAGAAAACCTCTTCAGTAAACTGGAACTTCAAAGCGTTGAATCATCCTCACAAATATTAAAGCAAAGATTCACTGGGCCACAGTAAACTCCATCTGTAGTTGCATACAGAAGGACAAATTCATCCTTAAATTTCTAAGCAGTTTCAAAATCTCTCATTCATACATGTGCTCAAATGGGGTCACAATTGGTTCATATTTGTTCAGTATTTTTGTTTGTGAAAAAGTTGTCCTGATAAAATTGTGAAGAGTCAAGTACAAGAGTCCTAAGAAATTGTCCTTATAACATCCAGCAAAGACTTCCTATTCATTAATCATGACATAAATCTTTTGTATTCATAATCAAATGATCATCTTGTTTGATGAATTTGATTCTACAAATTTTGTAAACTGAGGTGTTTTCTGCCTTAAGGCTTGACAGTATTTTCAGTTTAGAAGTTTCAGAAGATTTCAGAGAAATTGGAAATACTATGCGTAATCTTCAACATTTATTTTGCCTCTTAAATTTATAGCAATACTGATTTATATTGGTTTTAATGTAAGAAACAGAAAATATATTTTCCTTAAGAAATTAAAATGCAGTGAAAAAACTTTGCTATCTACTAAGACTCAAAAATCTACTAAGACTCAAAGTGTTCTCCGTGTCATACTAGGTTTCTTTGTTGAATATGACATTATTTCAGATAACTTTGCAACTTTATTATTATTGCACCTCTTTTCACTGTTAATTACATTGCATCAACATTTCTGTTCTACGTAAAAAGGCCTAAAATTATAAAAATTTATTTATCAAATCCATAATTTTTAATAAAAATTAGTGAAAACAAAACAAAAAATATCTAGAAAATAGATTGAGGAAGATATTTGTGCAATAGGCTATTTTCCTTTTTTTAACCAATATTCAGTAGTATCATTTTACCAAAGAAAGTAGTATTCTTAGAACCTAAATAACTAAAAGAAATACAAGACCCAAAATAAATACAAAAAACCCAAGAACAACACCAAAGAAAAATAATACGTAAAATTGCAGCAAGTTTTTGGAGTATCATGTTCATCTATCACATTAGGACAAAATATTCCAATATTAGAATATAAACCATCATAATTTTTGTATGTTATGTTGGTCTCCAATTCTACTCTTTTACTTCAATCAGCAAGAAATGAAAGCAGTTCTCTGGTTTAAGCGTTTCTTCCAACTGAAAGCAAAAAAACCCAAACCAGACAAAAGCCAAACAAAAAACCCCAAACAAACAAAAAAGTTAATCTTTGGAAGTTTGAAATATTTTTAACATAGATCACAATCAGAATAATATTTTGCCCCCTTTTTATTAAAGATTATAGACAATCATTTGTACACTCTAGAGAAGCAGTAAAGTAAAACATAAAATACAGAAAATCTAGTTATATTTCCAACTCTAGATTTAATGGAACCCATATTGAATACTGGTTTACAATCTGAAGAAAAAATATACACCACCCTCCCATAGTTAGGACTGGATTATGAGGATCACTATGTGCCGTCTTCCCCCATTGATTTAGTGTTTTCACAGATCAAAATTTCTGTGGCCTTTGTGCTTGTGCAATTTGTCCTGGAAAATTATAGGAATATGTAAAATAGTGTGTGATTCTCAGAAACCTGGAAATAGTTACAGCTACACTGAAGTAGCTGTGCTGCTGCCACACCAGTGGCAGGGTGTGTTACTTTCTGAAAGCACTGGATTGCCTGTGCATTCTCTGTACAGGTGTTTTGTACAGCTGCAAGGAAAAATCAAAATGACTGCACAAAGTGAAAAAAGATCTGTATTGTTCATAAGCAGTAGGTTTCAGCCTTCTTGCCTAAGACTTGTCTATATAGGAAGTTACCAAAAAAACCAGAAAAATAGAGATGTCTTTCATTAACTGTGGTAAATCAGTCCTTGCATCTGACTGCATCTGACAGGGAAAATAAGGCTCTTCAGACTGAATTTGAGAAATATATCCTCAGAACGTCTCCAGGAGGCTAGAAAACCAAGATCTCCAGCCTGTCAAGCCAATATCATGATGTTTGACAGGGAAATATTATCTTTGCAATAGTTTGGTGGTAGGAGAAAAAATGTTCTCAAATGTCCAAACCTAGTTATGCCAAAATTTTCTACCTTCATAATTTTTGTCATGTCTTATAATTGCAATTCTTCTTCAGATCTTAATCTTCATCAATGATGTTTCTGTAATTATGCCCTTGCCATGTGTAGAATTAGGGACAAAGATCTTTTTTTGTTTTTATCCTGGGCTTATTAACATACATAGGAAGAAACTTAAATATATTTTGTTCTTGCTACTGCTCTATGGACAAAGATGAATGCATTTTTCACTAGTTTTTCTGCTGTTGCCAAGTAGAGATGAATATTATCTTATCTTTTTTGTTTTGCTTAACGCAATTCTGCCCCAAGATGAAGTCAAGGACAAGGGCAGACAAATATTTCATATGGAAAAGAAAGATAAGTAAACATTCACCACAGGTATATTTGTTCCTGCATGGAGAAGCTAGTAAGAATCATGTGAAGAAAGCAAGTGTGTGTACATCTTTTGATTCTCTCTTTAAATTAGCATTCTTATTAGCTGTACTGCAACCATTTTCCACTATCTGGTAAAATCCTGTAAAGCATTCCTGCTCTATACTGAGCTAATGCCACTGCTCTTTAGTCAAAAAGAGTGCTTAAAAGACTGGGTACATTATGACAGACACAAGAACTTCATTATATTGTTGAGGAAAAAAAGGAAAACAGTTAACATTGTGTTCAAAAGAATATTATGTCTTTCTCAATGAGGTTAGTAATGCAAAAGTTCACATTTTAGAAGTCTGATTCTGCAGCGTTTATTCATCCCAAGTACTTAACTGAAACTATTTTTGTGAGCAAAATTGCTTTCAACTGGACTTGATGATAAAATTCTTAGCAGCTCCTTGATATGAATTGATATTCACTGCATGAACAGAAAAGTTCAAGTACAGAACTGTCTCTGAATATCCTGGTTTCACAGCATTTTTATGTAGGTTTTTGTTCTAGTTTGTGAGTGAAGAGAATATTTAGAAGGACTTAAAATGCAGCCAGATTTTATCTCAGGATTTGATTGTATCACAGTTTGTCCAATTTTGCCATTATCTCTGAGTAGATTTAAGGGAAAATCAGACATGYCTATGTCTATGTTTGTGAGCAGGTGCATGTGTGCATGTGTACACTTCTTCATTTGCTCATTTGTGTTCCCCTGTCACTGGACCCTCTGGTGTTAAACAGAACAGATTCCAGAGTCCCCCGAGAAAGCGATCACAGCACAAGCCTGCCAGAGATTAAAGTAAATTTGGACTGCTCCCAGGCACATGGTGTGACTCTTGGGGGATGCCCTGAACTTTGATGATCCTTGTGAGTCCCATTCAGCTCTGGATATTCTATGGCTCGAGTTCCCTTTGTAATGACTTCACTTTGAGATGTGAGACAGCCAATCTGGCCATGATTTTTGTGTAAGCCACCACCTTCACAAGACCATCACTGTTCTGGTTTACTTTCGTTTTGGGTCTTTTTCTCTTTTGTTACAGCAGCTTTAAGTCAGTTTGTAAACATTCAAGAGTACAGAAAGTGTGCTAAGACTCAGGATTTCTGCCTAATAATTTCATAAAGAACATGTCTTTAAAAGGCAGTTTATTTGAAATTATAATCATTGTGACTACAATACTAGCCAATTGAAAATATTTTATAGAACTTCAATAACAGGAGGGTTAAAATAACTCCTAGATAATAAGCAAATTCTATAATTTCCTGAATAACATGTAAGTAGGAAGTGAGGAAAACCAAGCCATTATAATTCTTTATTGTCTAACTTATTTTCAAAATATGCTTTGCTCACCCAGTTACTTGAATTCTTTACACCTTAATGTTAACAGATTTGTTTTGAAAAGGGCAAATTTTCTATTTTAAAAAAATAAATATATAAATAAACAAAAAATGTATCTGATGTTATTTATAGCCACATTATGACAATCAGCTTAACTTTCATTTATGCAAAGTTTATGCACATAAGACTTTAATAGTTCTGGAAGAAAGCAACTAAAAATAAATGAAATTTCAACAGCAACCAAACCATTACCATATTATGGTGGCACCATTTCAACTATTATTAATGCCACATTTCCAAAAGGTCATAAAATAAATGTAACTTTATTCAAGAAAGAAAACATAGTAAAAATTATGAATATCAAAGGAATGAACTCACAATATTAGACAAATCCTCAGCAGATTATCCAGATATCACAATGGCACTCTCATCTGTTTTACTGTTCCAAAGGATTGCATCTCCTGTGATTGAATTCTACTGAGTCTCACATAAGCCCAGGAATTTTTGAGCTAAAGCCTGTTTATATGGTATTGAAAGATGGGTGAATACTGTGCAAAGCTCCAGCAGGTAGAAACTACTAACAGCATCATCAGATGTAAGAAAATTTACACCAACAGGAACCAATGAACATACTGCTCAGTATTTGTGTGTGAGGCACGCATCACAGTGGCTGGAAAACTAGCAGTATAATACTCCGCTTTATCTCACATAGTTTTCACAAGCAAGTCATATTTCTGTAAAAAATAACAATATGAGTATTTCTAAACAAAGAACACAAAATGTCATTTTGCTGACTGGAATAAGAAGTAAAAGCAAATATGCATTTTATCAATATTTTTTCCTAGGAGATTTTGTCTTATGAGAAAAATTATTTTAATTTCTATTTTATATCTTCTGAAGATGTTATGTTTGAAGCAGAGAAATTGATTAAAGCAGTTCTCAAAGCAAAATTATAAAAAAAATTCCAGTAGTTGTGGAGCTCTTTGTTGCCTTTCTTGGAATCATTTATATTATTTTTGTTATTTTTTTATATTAATTTGAATTTAACATAGAATTTGAATTAACAAAAAAAAAAAAACCTAATGATGATGTTTATTCATTTCTGTTATATTCCACAGAAGCCAAAACAAAAAATCTGTAGATTTTTCCTAAAAATTGAAGAACATGGGTTTACCAAGAAAAGGGAAAAGATTCCTTAGTCACTATCAATTTTTACTGGAATTATAGTTCTTATTCCCTGTACAGTTTCTTATCACTTATCAAATCAAACTATCATGGCTATTAGTTTTCTTTTGCAAATATCAAACTATTCTGAAAAAGTAATAGGCATTAGTGCTTAATATTGCACTAAATGTTTGACATATACTCAAAAAATTTCCATAGACAGTGTTCATACATGGCAATCGAAAGCACTGAATAATACAGTACAGCACAAAGCAGGATATTACTCACAGTGGAGAGTTCCAAACTTTCCTTCTGTGAATAGAGGCATAACCTCAAAGTATATCCACCGATGTAATAGAATTGCAAAATTATAGAATGGTTGGAAGAGACCTTAAAGACAATCTTGTTCCAACTGCCCTTCCTCATGGGCAAAGCACACCTTTCACTAGTCCAGGTTGCTCAAATGCATCCAACCTGTCCTTAAACACCTCAAGGAACAGAACATCCACAGTTTCTCTGGGCAACCTGTTCCAGTGCCTCACCATCCTCACAGTAAAGAATTTCTTTTCAACATTTAATCTAAATCTCTCCTTTTTAGTTTAAAACTATTCCTTCTTGTCCTATCACTAACTGCTGGGTAAAAAGTCACTATTTTTATACGCCATTTTAAAGTACTGGAAGGTCTTAATGAGGTCTCCCTGGAGCCTTCTCTTTTCCACACTGAACAATCCCAGAGCTCTCAGCCTGTGCTCATGAGAGAGGTGTTCCAGTTCTCCGAGCATCGCCATGGCTCTCCTCTGGACCCTCTCCAACAGGCTCACATCTTYCTTGTGCTGGGAACTCCAAAGCTGGACACAGCGGAGTCTTATGAGAGCAGCTCAGAATCAGACTCGCCTCCCTCTGTCCATGCAATTCAGTGTGTGATTGTCTTTCTGGGGTGAAAGTGCACATTGCTGGTTCATGTCCAGCCTCTCATCCCCARATCCTTCTCTGCAGGGCTGCCTGCTCACAGTGAGTTCCACCAGTCTGTATTCATGTCTGGGATTTATCAGGCCCATGTCAATAAAATGGAGTAAAGAACATAAAGAAGAATATTTATATTCATAATTTGATGAGGATTTTACTYAAGTAAAGGCTGTAGGTCCAAATTCCAAACATATACAGGATAATTTTCCATGTAATCTGGTAGATTAAAAAAAAATTCTGGTTGTACCCGTAGAGGACTTATAGTTGTAGTTTGTGGGATGTTTTGTGTCATTGCAAAAGGCAAGAGCTGCCTATAGGTGGCTATCCAAATTGAGGACAAAAGTGTGAGAAATATTTAACATTTAAGATAAATGCTAAAAATCTAAGTAATTTTTAATTTTATGTCATTGTAAATAAAAATAATGCACACAATATTTCCTGATATTCATATTCAGATAAAGGGARTATGGAGGAAGAAAGGTGATGTTGATAATTATTCTGTAAAAGTTGTAAAAGCATCATAGTGAGCACTWCTGACAAACTGTAGATCTTCCAGTTTACTTTCCAGTCTAAAGCAAAGTTCATTTCCATTAAAATCACCTATTTTTCTTATTTATGAATAATAGATAGTCAAAATAAAATGAAAACTGTTTCCAAATGGATAAAACCCAGGACGGATTTCAAAATAATTACTCAGAGCTAATCAGATTTGATCTGTAATCTGGGATACTTGCTATTTGCTGCAGATCTTTTCCTCTCATAGGACTAACAACAGCCTATTGAAAAAAATAATGCAATCTTGGCTGACCTTTAGAAGGAATGTGTTTCACTCTTGAAAAGCAGCTAAACTTTTTCTGGCATATATTTCTTTCAGACATATACCAGTTTGGATGCTATCAACAMAAGAATTATTTCATTCAAGGAAAGTTTGTACCTTTTAACTACAACTCAAAGGAACACTTTTCACACTGCCTAAAATAAAGGTAAAAAAATAAATGCTGTTTCTAGTAGAGACATTATTCTACCTACACAATGCTTTCCAATGACTTTTAGGACTTAACTTTAGCACTAGACCCCTCCTTTCTAGTTCCATACATATCATTAACTTTAGTGCCACAGAGTACTTGCTTTGCTTGGCCAAGGTTTGTTTAACAGGGGGACTACAGGGGTGGCTTCTGTGAGAGGGTGCCAGAAGCTTCCTCCATGTCCAGCAGAGCCAATCCCTGGCAGCTCCAAAGATGGATGTGCTGGTCAAGGCTGGGCCAGTTAGAAACAGTGGCAATGCCTCTGTGATGAGGAAGAGGAAAACATGGTATTGCACAGATGTAACTGCAGCCAGAGAAGAGCAAGATGAGAATAAGWCACAGGTCAGTGGAGAAGGAGGGGCAGGAGGTGCTCCTGCTACCAGAACTGATTCCCCTGCAGCCCCTGGAGCAGACCATGGGGAGGCAGCYTCCCCTGCAGCCCATGGAGGTCCATGGGGTTGCAGAGATCCACACCAGAGCAGGTGAATGCCTGAGAGGAGGCTGTGACCCCATGGGAGACCTGGGGAGAGAGGACCCCACACTGGATCAGCCTGTCCATGAAGGACTGCACTCCGTGGAAAGATGACCCACACTGCAGCAGTTTGGGGAGAACTGTAGCCCATAGGATGGGCTCGCATTGCAGCAGTTCATAGAGGACTGTTGCTCATGAGATGGAYTCATGTTACAGAGGTTCATGGAGAGATATCTCCCATGGGAGAGGACTCCATGATGAAGAACAGGAAGGACTCCTCTCCCTGAGCAGCAGGAGAAACAAYGTGTGATGAACTGATCATAACCCTCCTCCCCTGTCTCCCTCTGCCACTAGGGAAGGAGGTAGAGCTGGGAAGGAGGATGGGTTGAGGGAAGCTGTTTTGGAGGTTTTATGTTACTTCTCATCCTGTTTTGATTTTRTCAGCAATAAATTCAATTCATGTCTCTGATTAGAGCCTGTTTTGCCTGTGRTGGTATTTGGTGAGTGATCTCTCCTGTTCCDTATCTCAACTCATGAACCCTTTGTTGTATTTTCTCTCCCCTGTCCATCTGAAAGAGGGAAGTGAGAGCAGCTTTGGCRCCCRGACAGAGTCAACCCACCACACACAGGTAACAGCATAGTTAAGAACATACCTATATAGAAATATGGATAACTCAGAAACCACAGACCATTGCAGCAAAACTCAACATTTCTTACCCTAGAAGTAAGACCTCCTACATGAATGTATAAATCAGACTAACAATTAAAATATGCATAACAGATTTAAATTAATTGGATTTGCTCTTCAAAGGGGAAGGACTGTCCAAAACGATGCATTCTGTGTACTTGAGCAGTTTTAGAGATAGAAGTTTCAATGCAATTAAAGCAAGATTCCCATTTACTGTGCTCTAGTCTTCCTTGTGAAKCTTTCTGAAAAACTAGAAACCAAATTTTTCAACAATTTTAAAATAAAACTGAAGTAGAAGATGGACTCCAGGAGTCACATAATGCACTCCAGCTGCAAGCAGACGTTCAATCCTTGGAACCAAACTACAAGAGGTCTGAAACTAAAAAAAAGTAAAATAAAATKAAATGTCTTACACACAGATACCACATGTGTAAGTATGAATTTTAGGAACTGCTCAAGGGGCTCTAAGAGAGTTTTTATACTGTGATATTCAGTTCTGATATTTGAATAATCATAAAGACAAGAGGAACTGCTGCTTACAAAATGTAATCAAACCATTTTTTAACATTAATAGTTGACAAAATGTCAGTTCTTGAGCTTTCTGTTAATATTAACCTGTGACTGAATAGTCTCCCTTGTGCTCAAGATAACTGAGGTCACAGGATTCCAGTTGGTGAAGCAGCACTTTGAGGTAGTAGCTTAAATAAATTATGATTTAAAAGCTGCTCAGAAACTTGGCATTGTAGAAGCATTTCTATTTTATTACTCAACAGGGTTCCTATACATCTATTAAAAATGCATGATAAATACTTCTCAATTAACTACAAGGAAAAGTCCATCTATTCTGTTTAACAAATATTTTATCTAATGTAAATATCTTTACATTTGAAGATAAACTGACCACATTTAAAATTTGACAATAAATGAATATGCCTCAGCTCTTACCTATGTGAGTATTTTTTTTTCCTTAGTGACTGAAAAAAAATAGTGGAATTAACTTCAGATATGATAAATGAGATTCTAAATAAATAAGAGCTGGGCTTAAAATTCTATCTGATTTTCTGAATTCTTGAGGAACATAAAACATTAATTTTACATTATTGATTTGAAGAGGAAGCGCAATCATTCAAAATCTGTAGACCTGCATACATTCAGCCATGTATCTGGCTCACTGTCTTCAAAGCAGTCTGGGGAGCAGTTTCTAACTCTTGATACTATGAACAGATTTACAGAAACTGGGCCAGTCTTTACTTGGGAGTCTAAGTACCTTCCTGAAAACCTGCAGGAATTACCAGTTGTATGCACGTGCATGAAGCACTCAAAGAAGGCTTATTTACAGTGCTAGGAGTTCTTCTGAGATTCATCCATTCACTGTCAAATCTCCTTGCCTTTTATTTTGTTGAAGCTGTACATGATAGCAAACTGAAGATCTTGCAAACATACCTTTTATGCATGACAATGAAATAAGTAAAGAGACTAAAAACTATGTMATATTTTCAGATGTTGCAAAAGCATGAAAAAAAGAAATCTGTCTTCAAAACCTTGGTATAGAATCACTTATAAAAATTAATGTGTACCTAGATAGTTCACAAAAATCTGGTAATTGGTAAGTAACTTCCCCTTTCTGTGTTATCAGTGCACTTTTCAACTGGAAATAACCGAGATGAGATGCTGACTCTAGCCATATTGCTTTASCATACTTTTTGCACTGATGTAGTGTCACTTTTGAAATTATGCCAGGCTAAAATAAGCTCCACTTTTCTGGCTTAGAAAATCTGGCTCCCCCRTCTTCATCACCTACCTGAGCTGGGATTGGTGTAGCTTTTGGCAAGCACAAATGAGACTTTTCACCCAAATACCTRACTATATATTTAAGCCAATCACATGCACACATACATACATTTGCCAAATACTTTTGATTTTACTGGTGTATTATATAAAAATATATTTAAAATTCAGCTTCATATCCTTTTCCTTATTTTCATTCTGCCTGTGTAAAAACTGCACTGTTTAAAAATATTTCTCCCTACAGGACAAATTATTMGTGAACTTTTTGCTGTCCATGTCTCTTGAGATATAATAAAGACATGGTAAAGACACCATACTTATTATTTTTAAATCTGTAGAAATAGTACTAATTTTATACACTTAAAAAAATGCTGGTTTAGAATGTTGGAGGGAGTGCTGTTGCTTTGTTTTTACTGTTAGAGTWTTGCTTGGCAAGAACTTATGCTACAGTGCACAAGAGTGGGCTTCCATTCTTTGCTCATACTGATTCATACTTAGTTTCAACAGCAACATCAAAATCAGTGCACTTCATCATTTCAGTATTAATAATTTCTATACAAACGTAACCTTCATTTTAGCATCAGTATTTTATAACAATTTCTTTATTTTAAATAAATAGTTGTAAATATAATTATTTGTTTTATAATTAGTTCTAATATAAATAAATTAAATATTTATTTATTTTAACTATTTATTTTAAAATGGCATTTCATAGTTGCTGGGAGATTCTGGGAAGTATTGGTCAAAAAGGGAGTGTATAAATCAATGAAAGAGGCTCATTTGTAGCAGAAATCCTTCCAAATAGTATCTGTTCCGGGCCTACATGGTACCTGCCCCAGGTGCTGTACTTTGAAACCAGTAGAAAAATAGATAAAACTCAGCATATAATTAATCACACTTAAAAATATTATGAGTGCCTAGAGAACTTTGAGATTTGAACATAACTGATGTCTGAAATATATGATATACATGTCTGAGTTCTAAATGTCACATTACGGAACTTGAAATGCAGAACTAGGACAGGCACATATATGTTGGTATAGAACGCTCTGAACAAAGAGATTAATGTCATTGAAGCAATAACTGGTCAATTCAGAGCCAAAGTTGTATTTCTGGTGAGAGGACTTGGAAAAAGAGAAGGTTGACTACAGAACTGTAGTGTTTTTGCATCACAGATTCTGGCAGAGTGGAAAATGAAGGTTATCAACCACTTGTTCAGTTAATACTGGTGTCCCCATTGGATGGCCATATGCCAAGAACCTCAAACTTATCAGTGTTACAGAAATAATTTTTTACATTAAGTGCATCCAATCTTGACAGAGATTTGGCTGTTGTTAGATCCACTGATAACTGCTAAGTTTTTGTCTCCATCTGCCTTTTAGTGATTTGTTCACTATTTCTAAGTATAATCTAGAGGGAAAAAAACCCTCATCAATATACCTTTATTTTACAAAGATGGCAACAATGTTGAGTGATGACAGCTTATTTTCTTTAAAAATGCTTTGAGATTTTCATTTTTAAATAATTTCAGAAAATTTAATAGAACGTTAAAATGTATTCCGTAATTAAGAATTAGGAGAAGACAATATTGCAAGTGCTGATAGAAAGAAATCCAAATTAGAGTCAAAACTGATGAAACATTGATTAATGGAATCACAGAAACATAGAACCCATAGAATACTTTGGGGTAGAAGGGACATCAAATGTCCCCCAGTCCAACCCTCCTGCAATGAGCAGGGACATCTTCAGTCATCCATGTTTCTCAGAGTCATGTCCAATTACTGAGTGGTGATTTGTTTCCAAAAAATAGTGTAATAGAATGAAAAAGATTCAAACTGTTAGACCAAAACTTCTGAATGTTTCATGTCATGGATTCATTCAAGATGGGTTATTTTCTATTCTGAAGAAAGACTTTCCACTTAATTGTGAGCCATCAAAGGCAAAGGAAAACACTGTCTTTCTCTCCTTTATCCTAATTGTTTAGAGTTCTCTGCACGTGGTCATCCAACAGGGACACCAGCATTAATTGAACAACTGGTTGACAGCCTTCATTTTTTATGCTTTTAGAATCTGTGATACAAAATCTGTGATACAAAATTATTTCTAAATCTTCTTCTTTAACAATAATTAAATATTCTTTTTCAGATATTAAAATTTCAAGGCGCTTTAGTCTACTTAGAAAACTTCTAACCTCCTTAAATACTTTCTTCTTCTAAAATGCTTTCTCTTAGAAAGCACAAATGGCTTGAATGTTAATGATGCTACTCTTGATTTTGACAATGACCACATCATCTCGTTTAGTTTAAGGAAAGTATCAAAAAACCTACTTTCTAAGAAGATGTAGCATAATACAGAAAATCACCATCACCCTTCAGAGAACTTTTAAATCCTTTAGATATTCTAGATAACTCCCTTTACTCCATCCCTAATTAAGGACAGTGGTTATRTTCTTAGCAAGAAATCAGGGAAAATGCTGAATGCCACTGCATTTCAAATTTATTTTGCTACTGCAAGGTGAACTAGCAGTTTACATAGCCAAGAAAGAAAGGAATGAACAGACAAAAAAAAAAAAAAAGAATAATTGAAAGACCAATGGGAGGAATAAAAGAAAGACATCATTGGGAGAATCCTAAGCACCTGAATTTTCCCACATGAACAATCATAAACATCCTGAGGACAGGATGAAACTTGGGTAGAATGAGGATAGAGATAAATTACTGAAGTGGATAATAACTGGCTTCTCAGTCTGAACATATCTGTTAGCACACATAAGAGCATTCCACAAAAATTATTCTGCATTTCTTTTCATATTTTCATAATGCCATTGTCTGAATTTGGAAGCAGACACTCCATGGTTCTGTGCAAAAATCAGTTGCAACAAACATCATCAAAATAACAAGAAAATGTGTCTCCATCAGTAACAGGTGTGGGAAGAGATCAAGGATTATCCTCCTAAATTTAGTCCACACACTAGTGTTTTGCACAGCCCCAGCTAGGCAAGCATTTGTGTGTCTGGAGATGGCAGATTAATGCGCAGTTTAGAGTGTGAATTTATCCTGTCTGAGGTGACTGGGAGCATGAGATGTATTGAATAGCTGTATTAAGCTTAAAAGCATAGGAGAAGGTGAATGAAAAATAGGAATGTARGGAAAAAAGTGAGAAATAAGAAAGGCTAGAAAATGGAAGAACTGTATTTGTGTGTACTAAACCTGTGCCAAGTCACTTGCCATTAGGCACAGTAACAATTAGGAAGGATGTCGTCGTCCATCTGACTCCGTTTATCTGATAATCAACACTTTTTATACTCATAATCCTTAGCTCTCATTTTAAATCCACATTAGAGAGATGATCAGGCTGTTTTACCCTTGCCTTATGGACCTTGCCAAGAGAAGTAATTTTCTCACATCATTTGCTGCAGTATCAGTCTACTGTTTCATACTGATCAGTCTGGTATAGCACTGCCTCTATCTCACCTGTTACTTTAAATTATACAGATGGATAAACTAAAGTGATTTGACACTCCAGTATTCACTTTTTGGCTGAGGAATATACTTCTGATCGTCAGTAACCAAAACAAAATATTAACATGGTTTCAAAATACCAACTAATTTAACACAATTTTTTTTTTTACTGATCAGTTAGTTTCATACATATGCTCTTCTTTATCTTTTATTATTCCAAGTATTTCGGCTTGTGTGTGAAAAGCACATCATTATCATCTTTTTTTTAAACAAACACAGTGACGTTCATTTTGACCCTTAAATCAATGAGTTATGCCAGGAGCAGCAGTCTTGTGTGACTTTTTTTGGGGAGGCTTGTGTTTCATACATACAGGGTTTGCTACTATTGAGCCTCAGACTTCTGGTCTCCATCTMAAGTTTTAAAGCACATTACAGTATGCTGTGTGTGCCGACCCCAGCTAAAACTATGCCAGCATTTCCATAATAAAAGCTCTCATTTCCAGAAGTTCCAGCTGTACAGTCAGCTGTAAAAATGTGCAGCAGGCTAAAATTGGATATATGGGATTTCAATCTGGAATTAATACAAATTTTAAAAAACATTCCACTTGATTTCTGAAGTTCTTTAAAAAGTAGCAGTTTGTGAGATCTCTTATTGCCCTCTCACTCTGTAAATAAAAAAGCAATTTACTTTTTTAGAAATAGGTTTATGACCCTGATTAGCCTGCTTTTGCTTCCACAGAAGTTTTGCTTTATATCTCAGACATGAGTACATTTTTTCACATATACAACACAGGTGACCATATGCAGTTGTTTACTGAGAGGAATTTAAAAATAACACACTGTTATCCCACCTAAACAGGTCACTGCTACTGTTTTTATCTCATCAGAATCCTTCTTCTGCAAAATCAGGGATGTGTTCATCAATACATAATTTTGGTTTCATGGCAGGGGGCATACACAYGATGTGCTTTCTCTTAAAGCAGCTGTGAAAAACATTTTTTTGCATTGCTTACTGTGCTTTATGCAGTTCTACTTAGAATAAAATTAGAATAAAGAATAAAGAAATATATCTTACAATAAAGAGATAAATAACTCTAAATAATAAGTTTAGTTGTGGCAGGTCTTCCTGTTTTGCTGTATAATTCTATGAGGCCTGCCTAGGCACATTCTCAGYGGTCCCATGTCATGCATCTTGCCTGCCTAAATGCCGATTTTTGACCAAGGCAACGTACTTTCTGTACAAGGATATCATTGTATCTCTGGCAAGGTTATCTGTAATTTATCCATCCAAGAACCTAATGTATATAAGTTTCAGAGAATAAATTGCATTCATTATCCTAGCAGACAGATGAGAATTTGCAAGGCATTCCCTCCATAGCCTTCCCCACAGCCTGTGAGTCTTCTGCAGTTGAGGGGCAGATTTGAAAATAAGGCTCTAGAGGTGCCTGGACCTCACAGTTTGTGCAAAGAAAGCAAAGAGAAACTGTCTGCTTCCTCAGCAACATCAAATCTTAGTCTGTCCACACCACTGTGAAATGAGAAGTAAAGGACAGAATTTTTTATCTACATTATGAACAATAAAATATCTAGATTAAAAGAATATATGAATCAGGGAGTGTCCTGGTGCTAATTATGCTATAATTGTGAGTCTGTTACAGACATTTGGAAAGAGGTCGTTCCCTCAGCATGAATTGTCATCACACCTGAACACGTTTCGCCATTCTTTCTTGTTGGGAGAAATAGCWCAATTATATGCGGGAAAAATCAAGGTTAAAGCAACCTAAGGCAGCATAATAAAACTACTTAAAATGTCTCTATTACTGATATGGCAGATGAGCTGCAAGCAAAATATTTTTATCTCCCAAATAATTTCTTTCATTAATGTCTGTGAAAATGTGCAGGTATACTTCAGAGAATTTGGAGTGTCCCTCGTTTCTTCTGAGAAAGTCAAAAGGAAACAAAATTTAAAAAAATATGGGCAAAACCTCTGGTTTACATAACCTTAGCTTATATCTGTTAGGGAGTTTCAGATAAAGGAGCCAACCACAATACACAACAAAGATCAGAAAACTGCATTGCCAAATCAAGCTAGGCCATTTACTTACTTTGTGTAAAATACAAAATTGAATGAGGCTGTTACTATAAAAAGAAATAGGTTGGAAATCTGAATCTTTATGATGGCTTCTGATTTTTTCTTCTACAAGCTGAAATCTATAAAGCATTTTACTTCATAGCATTCAAAATAGTGAATTACACTACACAACATAAAATATGAAATACATAAAGAGGAAAAGCTAAGGATTCCACACCAGTGAGAGAAATTGTTTCATAGCTCAAGTGAAAACTATTTATCAGTTGTATAATATCAATAGAACACAGAAGAATTTTTAAGTATGAAGACTGTACCTGGTTTTCGAGCTCAATCCAAATAGAATGACCACTATGATCTCATTAGGTTCCACTTTTTCAGGACTGATTGAAGGTCCAGAATCCTTAGAGTTATGTGCTTTATTTCCTATTCTTGGATGTGTAGTCTGTAAGCAAGACTTTGCTTTTCTCTTAAGGAAAAGTGGGAGAAAGGAAGAGAAAAAAAGGCAAAGCAAACCAAGCTTCCTTCAAGAACTTAAATATATGCCTGATAGCCACCTGCTGCTAGTACTCCATCAGAAAATGAATAAAAATCATAAAAATCCATAAAAATCATCATTACAAAATCATTGTTCTATATTAGAAGTGAAAATTCTGGGGGAATGGACAATAGGATGTGGAAAAAAAAGCCTTATGAGCTAGGACCAGCAGAAGACACATTGCTACACATGGATAAAGCAGATGTGAGGATCCACTCCTTGATATTTTAATGAAACCAGAAATAATTTCATAGGAGAGTAAAACTGGACTGAAACCACATTTCAGCACACTTGCCGGGAGGTCCCTGACAGACMGAAGGTATACATGTTTTAAATAATATAAAATGTAACAGCATCTTATGTATCTATTGCTGTCTGATATTTAAACTCCAGGTTTTAGGAAAGAATCATATGGAAATAGGTTTGCAGGCCACTGATACATCACTAAAAACAAATGGGCATCCATGAGGCAGGAGTTAATGTTGCAGAAAGATTTAGTATCTCCAACTGCCCTACAGCTATGTTGGAATTATATGTTACTGGACACTGGCACATGGCTAATTCTGCATAAAATACAATCATGTTAATAMAATTTCTGCTTGCAATTTGAATCCCTTAGCTGGTGTCTGCAACATTCTTTATTGGTAGCTAAAGGCAAACAACCATCTCCTCTCAAGCCTATGCATAAAACAGGACTTTTGGAGGGAAAAAAAAACCTACCAGGAAGAAAACAGAATCAATATTTTGTCTTTTCTTTTAGTCTRTACAGAAATACGTAAAACATCTTACAAAGCATCAGTACTCCATGATTATGTGGGTTGGGCAGGAGATTAGGGAGCAAGAGTTTTTAAAGAAACAAACACTGATCCTTTTAGATTAAACTGAGGTAAAACTCATCAATTTTAAAGGATTAAAGACTTCCCTTGAATTCTCTTACTCTTGATAGTCAATTAATTTACTTTAGCAACCTCTAGAGAACTTTGGTATTGTAATATACATTTTTATATAAATATCCTCCCAAAATATTAACTAGTGCTATGAGTCTAGTACTCATTTCTGTTGCTACAGAAATCTCTTTTTATTGTGTAACCTTGACATCTACATGGACTCCTCTTTCTGTGCTGTTAGTATGAGTATAGGGTCGGGCTCTTTCAGAAAAGCTTATAATAACAAGAAGCAATCTAAGAAAACTAAGACTCTAGCTTTTCAAAGATCACCAACAAACAATGGAGACATCACTCTCAGTGAAGGATGGACAATATCTTTGTGTTATAAAACTGAACGTTAGATTTTGCATAGATTTAGAACATGCTACTTTGTTCTATGAAAGTGGTATTTTGTCCAGTAAGACAAAATTCTTACCAAACGGTCTTTGGAAAAGCAGAAGAATCTTTAACATTTGATCAAGCAATATACGTTTATCTCATGCATCTATAAGTAACTGTAATGTGCTAATTTGTTTTCAATTGAAGTTATGGACTTTAAAATAATTTCTTTACACTATATTGTGGTTTTCCTGATATGCGCATGCAGGAAAATCCAATTACTTCTTTTCACTTTTCTTCTTCTCTTCCCTTTTCTTCCACTGCCTGTTCTTTCTGTTTGACTGAGCAGAAAAAAACATGGGAGTAACAACTCAGAATAGAAGAAAGAAGGAAGGTTTCTTTGAAAGTCTTTGAGTAGAAGTTTTGCATAATTCGGCATTTAAAATCTCTAAATGTAAAAGAATAACCTGAAAGTATGTAAAAGGAATAAATGTTGAAGGAACTGTTGAATGTTTTGAACAATTACTGTACTTATCAAGTGATATTTGCTGGTAGTAAGTCAAAGATCTTAGTATGCCTGCACTTTTCCCTCAGGGTCTTCACTTCAATGAAGCTTTGTTCACCTCTCATGAATTAGTTAGATTTGTTCTTGAGAATAAAACTAACAGATATATATATTTATAGATATAAACATGAAAAATTGAGTGAGGAAAACCTTTCATTTTCTTTTGGAGCTGAGTGCCACTGAAAAGGACTGTATTAAATCTCTCAAAAGCGAAAAAACTGAAAGTGCAAATCACTGCATGGCAAAGAGCTTAGAATTAAACCCCCATTCCTTTGGAATTGAAAATGTAAATTCCCTAGAACCAGAGTGACCAGCTGAGCCCCAGTTCAGCAGTGTATTTTTGTGGTGCTGTTACTCCAGTGTAAGCAAAAAATAACTGCAGACACTCAGGCCTGTTTTGTGTACTTTATTCTGGTTTGCTGTCTCTCCTAYGTGAACATGCTCCTTACAGTGCCTGGTTTTTTCTCCTTCTCAATAAACCTGTCCTGAATTGGCAGCTATTTTACCTTTCTCTCTCTTTACCTACTGCCTGCATTTGAAGACCCTTTGATGTCTGTGTGCAAAAGATAAATGTTGATCTCCTGCAACCCAGGAGTAGCAGGCTTCAGTAAGACACACTCTGGTAGTCTCAGCTGGGGGAGGGAGGAATTCTCTTCCTAATAAAACGTGATTTGCTTTAAAAGAGAAAAACAACTACCGAAATACTTTCCCCTCTAGCCCCTCTCTTGTAAGTATACAAGGGCATTTGGCATTCTCTTGTTCTCTAGTTCTGTGTCTTAAAACAGAAATGTTTTTGTTTTCTACTATGTGAAACATCAAACRTAATAGCAGCATCAAGAATATTTATTATCATTATTGTGATTCCTCTCAGTAGGTACATATTAAATAGCTTATGTTCTAAATCAATGGACATGAAAGGAATTTAATTTCATTATGGATGAAAGTCCTGAGAAAGAATTCTGAAATAAATATTTCAGTGTAAAGAAGAAATTCTGGTGAAAGAATAGAGATTACTTAAAGGCTTACATTTTCATTAGCTGTAAGAAAATGTCTCTATGGAACTTAGTGTAACAATTAATCCTGCTCACATTCCCTACCTGTAGATTATTTTGGAATTTCTGTAATTACAGATAAAGGGAAATTTTCCTTACTCTTCTGAAAAATGTGTTGTACACAGCAGGAAAAAAAAGAAGAAAAAAACCCCAGATGCATGTTTAACTCTTAAGTCCACCACTCATCATCATTCTGCTTATTTCAGCTTTATACTGCATATTTTTTTTTACTGCAAAACTTTTCCAATGCTAGGGGGAAAATCTGCAAAAACAGACTCTAGTGTGAATCATCCCAGTCAATCAGAAAAAAACCCAACAAATTTTTCTTTCTATCTGCCACCAAAATATAAATAATACAAATACTCTACAGGTATAGGTTAAAAGAAATATAGTTTGCAATTCTCTCAGTGGTTCCATCTATCTATAAATTGTAGTGGCATGTGTTAGAGCAATTATTAAAACATGTTTATGTATTTGCATACACTATACTTTGATGAATATTGATTCACAAAAAAAAAGAGAAAATTATCCAGAAAGTCTGGTTCCGAAAATTATTTTTTAAATGCTGAAAGTAAACATACAAATAGTAAATAATAATACTCTTAATCATTCTATGGAAATATTTGTAGTATACTAAACATATGTACTTGCTTAGTTGCAGTAAATACTACATATATACAAGCATATGTGCAAAGATATGCACTAGGAATGCATGCATTATATTTAGAATAAAGATTTTGAAAATAATTGGTCACATCCATTATCATCCCAAAGTGATTAATGTGAGATTTTAATGGTGAGATGTGTTTATTTTCTTATCCTAATCAACAGTATCTATAAAAAGAGTTTATTGCAGTTCACCCTGGTGTAAAATACTAGATTCATTAGAAAAAAGATTGTGTAACAGGGCTCTGAATGACAAGGATTTGGTTTGCTATCTTAATTGTGATGATCTAATACCTGTCTGCTGGCAGCTGGGCTGGTCCTACACTCCTTTTCCCTTGCTTGCTCTCATGGCTGGGTTCCATCACTTCTCCTGTATTCATCTACCACTATGAGTTTACCTTTCTGGTTAGCTGACCACAGCTAATAGGATAAA
Organism: Cardinalis cardinalis; assembly: GCA_014549065.1. NCBI lineage: Eukaryota > Metazoa > Chordata > Aves > Passeriformes > Cardinalidae > Cardinalis > Cardinalis cardinalis. The sequence goes on from JACDOX010000073.1 coordinate 632,460, forward strand.
ACTATATCTTTGGCAAGAAGAAAATAAGTTTCAAAAGAAAGAATAAATGCCAGGACTATGGGGGAGATTTCAGAGAATATGTAGCTTATTAAAGATGACGCAAATGTTCATGAAATGGTTCTTTCTAATGAAAAAAGCTTGAGCTGTAAGTTATGGGAAAAGGCAGTCTCTGGCAGAGAACTCCCAGCAAGCTGTGTGGGAAGACAAGACAAAGACCTCTCTAGTTTGATTTTAAGAGAAATACACCAGATACTGTCAATGCAGTTTTGAATTTATTTTTGTTTCTCAGCATCCAAAGGAGTTTATAATGGTGACTATATCCAGTAATTTCTAACATTTGAGGTACAGTAAAATAATAGCCCTCATGCTTCTAAGTGTTTTGATTCAGGTCAAAGCAGTATCTGAATGTCCACCTATATGTCTGTGAGTTAATGTTTTGTCTGGCACAAGAATCAAATTAATTATCTTTTGAACTCTGCATGGCCCATATGTGAGAGTATTACATGCATATTATGTATGCATACATAAATGTTTAGATACATAACAGATGTAATATAAATCCATAGAAACACACACAAACATATAAATATATTTTAATTCTTAAAACCCCCGCCCTTATACCCATTTTAATCAGATAAGGACATGTCTGAGGGACCCATAGGTCCCTCCTGAAACGGGTCAAGTGAGCCTTACTTTTCCTGCCATTGTCCGCAGCTGCCTCAGGTGTGTCTAAGCCCAGCTTTAGAGAGACTGCAAGTTAGTGTTCATGAACTTACAGAGGAAAGGCTGAGAACATGAACTTAGTGTAAAACAACACTGAGAATTTTCTCAGCTCTGTCAGAGATATAAAAAGGTTTGGGAACCATTTCACTGTAATTGCCACAACTGTGGCYGTGTAGCATCAAGAATTAAGCAGTTTCACAAAATGCCTGAAAACTTTAACCATTGCAGAGATTTTTGAACATAATTTAAAAGGGACTGAAGGACCAATTGGAGTAGATTTGACCATAATCAATATTTTAAAAATATTTCAGTTTCTCAGGAGCTGAAGATTCACCAAAAAAATTAATCATGAAAATGCTATCTTATCTAAGCTAATAGCATTTTTAAATCAGTTTTTGATAAGAACTATCAAATGGCTTGTCTAACACAGAAAAATTTGTGCTATATATTTGATCTCAATTCTACTGAAACTTTGGTTTCGCCACATCCTTTTATAGTTTCCTTTGTTCAAAACCACAAGGAAATCTGAGAGTAAATCCAATATTTAGAGTGATATAGTTCTATCTTCTGTACTTGTCTAGCTAGAGAATATTTTTTTCCTGTTGTGTAGAGCCCACTTATTGCATTACCTCTTTCAAGAGTGGCTTTTTATCTTGATAGATATCCACAATAGATATCTTGATAGATATACACAATAGATATTCCAATACATCCCTTGACAGAACATTCCAACTTCAAATTGCTTTTGGAATTCCTTTGATTTTAATAAATGATACACACTACCATGAAGATAAGGTAGTAAAAGTAATTCTAGTTGGTTTGTATATGAGGTGTCACTAAAGCCAATTAAAGGACCAATGCCTTTTTGATTATCTATGTAAATAAAGGTGTTTAAATGATAATTTTAAGCTTGAGTTTATGTAATTAAAAGTCTAATTTTATATATAATCCATTTAAATGAAAGGATCATCATAAATCTCAATTCTTTTTTTTCCGATTCCTATGAAACTGAAAAAAAAGAAATACAAAGCTATAAACAAATGAATTAATGGAAGCCTTAAGAAGGACTAGATGTTGAAAACGCTGCAGACACCAGAGAAACATCAACAAAGCATCACAGGAAAAAAGGAATCAAAGACATCTATCCTAAAAATGTAATGTATTTATGAATTCTAAATGTTTTCTTATAATTAACAAAAGGGAATACTTTAAAGGAGGTTAAATTGTAGAAAACAGGCACAATTTTGGCAGGAAAAAGAAATRTGATCTTGAAAGGTTATACACTACAAACAAAACCAGCATATTTTGTCCTGCTATATAAAAATCCTGACAGTGAAATACACAGTTGCTTTACATCACTGAAAAAGAGATAAAGATCCTTTCCTGTATAGCACTAATTCAACACATTTGCAATATGATGCACATTTTGGGGCACCTCAACAGAAGAAGCTTGTCAAGAAATTGGAGAAAATGGTTAAGTGACTAGAAAGCCTTACAGCATATTTGTAATRCACAGTAAAGATAGTGGTATGAATATCTTATAAATGTTACATTCATAAATCTTACTAGCCTAGTACAGAAGAATAAAGATTGATAACTGTTTGAAAAGGGTGAAATCCTTGCTCATGTCACTCAGATCARTGTTGTTCTCAGAGTAAGACACTTCACAGGAAGCAGCAGAAGTAGAATTTATCTTAACACATATAAAAAATTGCAATTGCATATGCCATAGGAAAAAAAAAGAAAAATTTAGACCTCAGAACATCAAAAAATCTTTTGATTTTAACTTGAATAAACTTTTTTTAACTTAAAAAAACAAACAAACCAGCCCAAAGCAAAATATCACAACTCAAAAAAAAGACCTCTAAAATTGACCAAAGGTAACCTTCCCATAATGAGGAGCAGTGTAATTCACTGTTCTGGTTCTGTAGTTTGTACTATATCCTGCTCTCAGATTCTCTTTATCCAGTCTTCTGCTTTTATACCCATTCATAGTTTCTTTGCAAATATCATGTACCCTGCTCTTTACTCTGGATTGTTCCTTTCTATACACACAGCCAATAGGTTTATTGTTTTTTGAAAATATATAGGATACTATTTTTTTCTCTGTCACAATCTCAGGTTTATTTTATTCAAAGACAGATAATTCTTGGAGTCAAATTTCCCTTATTTCTTGTCAGACTAGTTCATGCATTTCATTTGAAATATTAGGTGGAAGCAAGTAATGTGTATAAAATATTAATAATCTCACTGTTGTGCATTCATTATTTCAATAAGGAAAAAATGAGGCATAAAAATCAAATAKAATGAGACCATTACAGAAGAAGAAACAAGGTAATCAATTTCTAATATATAACACCACTACAATGATATTAGCTGTAATTTAAACAAAGTAATCTGCTTTTGTTTGATATGCAAAATGCAAATGAGACATTTTAGTAATGCTCCCATCTCACATCAGTGATGCTAATGAGGAGATGATAAGGTTAATAAATATTTTCTTTTATTATAGTGGGTTTTTTTAAAACTGCATTTTGGGTTGACAAATTCCTTTGCAAACTTGACAATGCCACTTTAGATAAAACTAAGTTTTTCCTTTCATAGACACAAACAGAAAATTATATGACTTGCATTTTTCCTGAAGCAGCCATTCAACATCAGAACCACATTTTAGTTCTGAATATATTATAAATTATATAACTGGAACTTGCTGATACACTTACCAATGCTTGAGAAGTTATTCACTGTTAAAATAAGCGGTCAAATTCCCATGCTACTAATAATTTATCCTCTATTTGAGTTGCATTTGAGGTCATATTTTATTCTCTGAGAAAAAAATAATACTGTATTCTAATATCTACAGTTAGGCTTGAATTTACAGAACTAAAGTTTCAATAAAAATTAATGAATAGAGCAATACATAAAATACACAGAAATTAAAACGAGAGAAAATCTAGGTAAGGAAGTCTTTGCATTCAATTTTTTTATTGTCTTCTAAGACAACCAAATTCTCATCTCTAGCATGAACTAAAATTAAAATAGAATATATGGAATAACATAAAATACACCATCTCTATAAATTTTAATGATTAATCATGGGGATTCTTAAAAATTTGGGTAGATTTATAAATGAGTTGCACAGACAAAAATAGGTAACAGTAACAGAAGGGTCATTATGGCCCCTGAACACTTGTCAGTGAGAAGAGACAACAACTATGCCCTAAAGAGCTGACACAACATATTTAATCTAAAAGGGGCTGCAGCTGGATCTTTTCCTGAAAAAAAAGCTGTCAAGGAAATTCTGGAGTAAAGCTTAATATTTCCATTCTATTTTTAAACAAGAGATATTTCAAAGGTTTTAATACACTTGGAATGCATACTCAAGCACATGAATGCACTTCTGAACCAAAAATCGGAGGGCAATTTTTATTCACCAAGAGTTYCGTCACTATCTTCAGCAGTGGTAAACAGGAGTAGTTTCAAAAGCTTTAGCTCTAAACTTCTGAGGATCAGATTTCATTTATCAAACTACTTCATCCAGTTCCAAATCTTCAAATTTTCCATGGAAAATTAAATAATATATAATCTAAAACTAAGTAATATATAACCTAAATCTAAAACTTAGAGTGACATGTACTGTTTTCTCCAAATCAAGCTTCCGGAAGATAAACTGGAAGCTTACAAAGTTATTTCAGCAACATCAGCTCAAATCCTCTTAAAATTGTACCTACACTAAACAACATTAAAGTAACAGGTGGTATGGAATATATCTGAAACACAATTTTAAGTGCAAATGAGCTTTTTTCAGTTCATAGTTGACTATAACCATCTGGAAGGGCATCATCTGCAATACTAACTAGTTTTAACACAAARTCTGCTCTCCACTTCAATTTGGAATTGGTAATCAGAGAAGCACTTAAAAGTTTAATGTTGATCTGTTGCTATTAAAGCTTTCTTCTTGAATCTTAATAAATATTTAAGGTGTGTTTTAAACAACATCTTCAATAGTTCACATAGATACATACAGAGAGACAGAACTAGAGATAGATAGATAGATAGATAGATAGATAGATAGATAGATAGATAGATAGATAGATATCATAGATACAGATCTTAATGAATTTCAGAATGATTTTATAGCCATTTCTAGAAGCTTGATATTCTGGAAATTTAAGCCTAGGCTTTCTGGGCTAAAGATAAACAGGAAGAACTTGTGTTTAAATTTGTCTTTGGAGTGCTTTCTACCTTTTTTCAAGGCCACCTAATGTGCTTCATGTCCACTGCTGGAACTTATGTAAAGTCACCAAGCACAATTCAGTCATGGTTTCTGTGGATTGATGCTGATAACTTAATTCTACCCCTTTTTGACCTCTGGGTTAGACTACTGAAAAGCTTTATTTTATTATGCTGTCTGTGTTCCTACTAACACAAAAAGTTGTTGAAAGCATTTTAAGCCCCACTAAGCAGCCTCAATTTAATCTGATAGTCTTTGGGAGTTAGTTCAATACCTATTGTCAAACATTTATTACATTTTATAATTGCAATTGCTTCCAGCATATTCTGAAACATGTTTATATGACTCACTGACCCCAGATTTTCCTATTCACAGGGAAAGAGTTTTATGTTTTATACTACAAAGTGGTACCACACGTCTACTTTTAATCTGTGTCTCACTTSCATGCTAGTTGGGAATTCATTCAGAGACAGCATTCATTGCTGGTTCAATAAACTTGGAAATTAGGAAAACAAAAATCTGAACTCCATTTTCTTTCTTTTCTTTTTTCCCTTTCTTCTTTTTAACTCTAATTAACCCTAGCTCAAACTGGCAGAGTGATTTTGTCCATGGTGCTTCTTCGCAAGTTAGAGGGAGCATGAGTTTGCATGAAAGGTACTACAAAAGCTTGGTTAGTATTTTGCTGTCACATGAGCACATTGGATCTGTATTGCCAGCACAATCAGTCAGATGAAAGAGTTTCTTGAACTCAGCTTAACACAGTGTCTGTGATAGCCCCACCACTAAAGCATTGCAAAACACAGCACCCATCCTTTGGGGTGGTCAAAGAAATAAATAGGCACAATGCAAACAAATAGTGCTGATCTAGGCACTCCATTTGAGACATAAGTCAATCTGATAGTAGAAATTGAGGGAAATCCTAACTAAGCTCTTTTCTTTTACTCTTTCACACACTCTCTCTCTCTTAGCAAAAGCATTAAAGTACCTGAAAGAACACTGCTTGACAAGAAAAGACTGAACACCTAGACACTTGAACTTCTATTTACCATAAAATGACCCCAGGGGAAAAGAAATAATAAATAAGAGAAAAGATCCTTATGTCTCTTTAAAAATATCTGTCTCCTAAAACAGGCTATGAGGTCACTAGTAAGGCAACACGACAATTGCCACTGGTCTACACTTAAAACTCCAACGTAAAAACCTTTATTGATATAAACTGTTGACATTTATCTTCCTGAACTAGAAAAATATAAAATTATGCATGTCAAACATTTAATAGTATTTCTCATTCTGGACCTGATTAAAAAGAAGTTATGTCTGTAGAGAAATGCAATATTCCTCTGCTTTATTAACACCAAACACTTCAGCATGCTGTAGTCTACGTGTTACATGGATACCTATAAGATACCAGTAACAAGTGGTTTGTGTGACTAATCCAATAATGAGACTGACCAGTAAAATGAGATTTTGAAAATATCCAAAAGAGAGAAAATATGTTTAAGGACAACAGATCTATATGTTTAAAATAAGAGCTACAAAGCTGGATACAATAAAGGAAATAATAATTTATCATAATAAAACAGAAGAAGGGATTTAGAAGTGGGATCTCAATTTAGGTGCAGAATGTAGTAGAACATAGTTCAAGAATAAAAATTATTTTCTTGTCCAAATAAAAATCACCAGTAACAAAGACATCTGATTTAAGGAATAAATCAGAAAAAAAAGGATGAACACTGAAGAAAACACCTGGATTATTTTGAGTAAAAAGGACTTCTTTACAATTTTAAAAGAGATATGTTGTTTTACAATTCAATTTAAAAAATCTTTAGGAAAAAATGTATTATTTTTATTAAATTGGCCCAAACCCTTGTATATTTTATGCATCTTAAGCCTTTTTGATACCCTATTGATGATAGCACTACTTCTCTCTGACGCACTGAAAAAATATCAGTCTATCTGGATGAATCATCAGTAACCTGTTCAGCCTCATTTGGTGGGTGTCTGAGGTAAAACTACTCAAATTTCCATGATTTACATTATATTGAAAATACCAGTTTCTGTCTCCATTATTCTGCTTAGTCAATTGACCACAGAAAACTCAGAAACTGGCAGCTGACTCGTGCACATCGTGAAGCTCCTGAAATTTCTCTGGGAGACCCATAATGTACAATCTATGTATTGGAAGGAAAACTAAAGTGCTATGAGTCTAAATGATAAATTTGAGATTGTTGCATTATTTTGTCCTACTCCTTCATGGGTTTTCAATGGAAGGACATTTCATTCTCTACATCTGTAGATGTAGCCTTGCTTCTCCACTTTGTACATCACACACACACACACAGAGAAATACTTATTACAGTTAAAACAGTGTTCATTGAAAGCTTTGCTGTACCCTGAGTGTAGCTATGTCATTCAATACATGATATCTTAGTTACATACAATCCTGACACCGCTATTTYTATGATTAATTTTCTTTGACACTCTAGGCAAAAACCTTTCACTGAATTGTAACTATTTTTTTTCTTTCTATTAGAGAAAAGTGTTTGTTTTTTTCTGCTTCTTTTTTCTAGGGCTTGGGCCAGGGGTCTATAGCTAAACCCGTTAAGTGGAGCATCTTGGAGGATTCTTTTTCCCTGCATAAATCAAGTTTTCCAAGTCTCATATCACTTATCATTTCTGCTCATATTTTGCCATAAATGTCCCTTCAGAATATGAGGTCAATGCACAATTTCATTTGGGGTATAATTTTCTTTTCAAATTAATTCTAGTAGCATTATCTGAAAGGAAATTAATATTTTTGTGCGAAACGAAAGCTCCTTGTATATTTACAGAAACTACTCTTGTTAAAGTCTTGAGCGCTCAGGTTTTTCGAGTTTGCATAGCAAGAAGAGGACCTAGAAAAGAAGGAAGGACTGACTGAAACAGCCTCCTTTTTGGCAGAAGGTGTCCTCTGCCCATGCCCATGTAGGCACACTAGATGTGCATACATCTGTGTAAATCATAACTCCATCTCTGCACAGCTTTCTCATACTGCTTTTGTTTAGTTAAAGCTCCACAGAGCTGTACGATAAGTGTCTGGGAAATACCAATTATGCAGTCTAAAATGCATATGGAGAAAACAAGGCATTTGGAGAAGCTCTAAGGAAATAATAATCTGAAACATCTCAATTTAAATTTTCTGTTTCATATTATCATRGGATTGCTAGGATTAATGACCACGGAGATGAAACTCAACATTCAAGGACTGAGGGTTCAAACCATGACGCAGTAAAAATGTAAAGGCATAGAAACTGGTATATAAAAGAACAAATAAAAAATACGAAGAACATTTATTTAAAAACAAAAAAGGTATGTATTGTTCCTGAATTTTCATGCTGGTTTGGGTTGTTGGAGTTTTGATTTTTTAAAATAAATTACTTATCAGTTATGTATATATAGAGAAGGTTTTTGACAAAGACTGGGATGTTAAAGTTCTAACGTCTTCCAAGGACATAAACTCAAAATGTCACTATCTTGCAAAGCAATAAGAAATCATCATACACAATATTTTCAAGAGTTTGAACAGCTAAAAGAATATTTTATAAAACAGGGTGTTTTCCAGTGAAAAATGGGTTTAGGAAATGCCTTTCATTCTGTACTATCTACTCTATATTTTTGATCTACCTTTATTCTTGCTATGATCCTTCAACAGTTTAAGGGACTATGATTAAAAGTCTTTTGTGGTATTGTGGGGTTTTCCCCCCATGGTCATTACTAAACCTTAATATTTAATTTAAATGTTCTGCTAAAAAGCTGTAATACAATCATTAATATTGTATCTATTTGGAAATCTCAGAGCATATTTTCAGTTAATTAAATTTCCTGAAATAAATTTTTCTTGACTATACTCAAATGATCTTGTAAGGATATAGACCATGCAGGGCTTTAATACATGAGCTAGAAATAAAAAAAATAATCCCACTTTAGATTTTTGTTGAAAATATTTCACATATATCAAGAACCTATTATTTTATTTCTCAAGCTTTCAACTTCCCACAATTCAAGATAAATATTCTCTTTTCCTGTTTCTTTCCACCTTATTTATTATTCCATCTTCTTTATTATTCCAGTTTTGCTAGTTTATTTCATCTTTTTTGGGTTTTTTTAGAAAGAAATTTTATATTTTATATTTATTTCAATATTTAAAGTTTTTAAATTCATTAAGGGCTAATACTCACAATATCCAGGCTGATACTCAGAATATGCTAAACAGCATCTCTCCATCTGGAAATGGTGAACCATAGGTAAAGCATATGGTGTTCATTAACGTGAACGGATGGAAGGTGCCATACTTTTAAGCATATCAATAAGTTATATACATACACAGTCCCTTAAGGAAAGACTCTATGTCAATAAGCTAATAAGTTTTATTTACAAAAAACTTTTAGTCAGCTACTCAGTGAGTAGAGTACAATCTGTAAACCTCACATAAAAAAGCACTTTTCCTAGTTATAATACTGTATACCACAAGTCCTATTTTCTAGAATGACACATGTTCACATTCCATAAACTATTTGAAGTAAAATGAAGTAATCAGATGAAAAYAAACCCTAACAATAAATAAAGAATAATTAGGGAGGTAAATTGTTACTTGATTTTAATGGAGATAATAAATTAAACATATGCACATGATTCACTGGACCGGAGGTTTTTTCTCAGCACTACAGAAAATAATTTGTCTTGGAAGCTGCTTTATGCTCACACACATTCCCATCACAGCTGAACTACATCACAGCTTCAAGCAGTGCCACTGAAAGTTCAGATGGGTCCTATTTTAAATTCCATTTTGCCTTATTTAAGCATCTGTTTGCTTCCATACTCTCTGTGTCCCTCCCAGTAGTAGCAGCTGTTTTGTCTCTCAGCTCTGTAGTATCTACTTCCTAACATATATTAATCTAAAGGAATAAAGGTTTTTAATCACCACCTTTAAAAAAAAGAAAGAAAACACCAACAAAAACCTATTTGTTTTTCTCCAGAGGAAGAAAGTTATTGAATATTCAATAATATGGGAAAAAGGGCCTAAAAGTAAATTTAATTTAAGTAATTTATTCTTAAATATAAAAATTTCAGAGAATGAATGATTAAAAATGTCTTATCATGAAATTGCAGAAAAAAATACTTAGGAAAAAAACTATATACATGAATGCAATAATTATATATAGCAATGAATGTAATAATTATAGTAGAAATCTGTAACAATTATAAGTAACAGAATCACACACTTATTCATAAATACATGAATAGATAAAACTCATTTTTCTCATGTTTTACAGAAAAAATATCCTTTCATTTCATTATGTTGCATGAATCTTGTCCTTTACTTCCATCCTGGAGGCATAATCTCACATTTGTAACACAGGATTTTGAACTGTGCAAGTGCTAAAGGCATGAAGTGAAAAGGAAGATTTCTTTAGGTGGCAAAATACAGAAAGATAAAAGGAGATCTTGGAGAAATAAGGGTAATAGTCTCAGAGAATAAATTGAGTACTTGAGAGTTAGAAATAACAGTAATACTGATATGTTTCTAATTAGAAAGCAGCTTTGCTTCTGTATAAAAGATATTTTGATGTGTACTGTGCTTCTATTTGGGAATGCAAATTAACACTAAGAGTCTGCATAAACCTTGTTATGTATAAGTCTTCCCAGATATTTCACCACATGAGGAGCAATTATTAGCAAATGTTACTCTCCTTATTTGTGCTACCTGGCTGCCCAAGTGGGTGGGCAGACCAGCCAGGGAAGCAGGCCCAGCCTGGAACAAATGTCGTGCCTCAAGGACAGTGGCCAGCTGGGTTTGCTCAGGAAAGAAAGTCACTGCAGCAGAAAAGTTTTCCCTCCTTGGAAGATAAAAGGTACAAGCAGAAGACTATTTGGGAGAAACAGCTTCTCTGAGCCAAAATAGATACACACTGCACATGGGTAAATTTAAATCTATCTCAAAAAACTGTATACATTATTTGCATATACTTGTGGAAGCAAAGAGTAAATCTTAAGCACTGAAGCCTTCTAAATAAGAAGACAACTCCAGTATTAAGAGATCTAAATCTAGGGTGAAGTACTCACACTGACTGCGTTAGAAGCCTCTGCTTCCACTACAGTGAATGCAATGAGGTAAAGGCTGATTTAGAGCACATTCTACTCTCTGCCTGATGTGATTTCAAAGTTTCAGGCACATCTTATACAGAATGAAACCTCTAGGCCTTGTGCCCTGGATGAAAACATCAGCTGCAGGTAGGTTTGCCTGAGTCTGGTTGAAAACTAAAGCCCAGTAATTTCTTTTGAGACCAGCACAGGTGTCAGAAAGAAAAGCTTAAAACAAATCAAGGACTTGTCTGCAGGTTCAAATTATATCTTAAGGATTACAAAGAAACCTATTTTGATCCTGAATCTGGCCAATTACTTTTTCTAAAATAGCATTTTGAATCCTATTTCATTACCTTAATCATCTGCTATTAATCTGAAAGAATCAATTTGTTTTAATTTTAAGCATAAATTTTTTAATTGTCATTAAAACCTATATGGTTACAAGTGATGTATTATTCGTAGGTTTACTATTGTTTTCCCCTCATATTTATCTGATTGATTCACTTCAGCTGAACTTTAGAACCCTTACATTTTTTTCTAGCATGCAATAAAGGCTATGCTCTAGTCTTAAACAAAAAAAAAAAAGAAAAAAAATTGGAGCAACACCAAAACCAAAACTGTGGAAAAACTGAAGGGAATACATAATGTTGTGTTTACTCTTGGTAGACAGCTTTAGAATTAGAAAAATCTGGGGTGCRAGGGGGAAAGCCCTGGCTTCTTACGTCTGTGATTGATGTTTACAGAGTCATAAAACATTTTACTGCAAACCATGTGCCTGGGGAAATTTCAGCAATTGGYCAATTTTCTACGCCCTATCTGCCTCTATTAAGGAACAACATGATTCTTCAGGCGCTTTCGTATAGTGCATTGCACAAGCTTATCTAAAAGCACTTCACAGGTCAGTCCAACAAATAAGTAGATATAAAACAAAAGTATGACCGTGAATAGATGTTTAAAGAGATTAAAGTGAGACGTTTTCAAAGGAACTCTAAAGCTAGTGATAGCCCTTAGTTTCATGAGTTTCTATTTGATTTTACAAAAACATGCATTTTTATTTAGAAATTATATTTCATTTAAAGAAGAGTGTAAAAACATTTATGTACTGATTCTATCTGAAAGTATGGTTAAAGATTATTTTATTTAMTATGTGTGTAGCTCATGCATGTGTATGTAGTACTCACAAATAATACMATTACTAGCAAGACATGGCAGTAGCAATAAGGCTTGCAGGGAATTTTTGTTTTGTTTGTAGCTTTTTAGTTAACAAAATATCAAGAAACATCTTTGTGAATTCACAGTTTGTCATTTTTGTGCACTGAAGTGGAAACTGCAAGTACTTGTAAAAATGGATTGATATAATGTCTATAAGTCTCAGGATAACTCTATAGCATTTGCTAAATGCTAAATTATAGATTTCCTCAATTCTAATCCTCCCAAAAATGTCTCTCAAAGTAAAAACACAATTTAAAGTAAATAAATTGAATACTGACTTTCAAGGTATCATACTGGGTCAACTATTTTTGTTTCATTTCTTCTCCTCATATTAGGCTGCAATTCGTTTTTTATATGGTCCAGTAATTCTGTAACACTTCATATTTTCTACTACCCTAAAACTGACAGATTTTTTTCCTATTTCCTTGACCCTGCAGTGCAAAACTGCCATCAGTTGTTTACAAAATATCCTCAGCAGAGCACTAAATACACATATGTAAAAGTCTTTGAGTTTACTACCTTGGTTACTTCTAATGGCCTATAAGATAGCAAAATAACATGTCCCTGAAGCAGAAGGATATCTATCTACCATGCTTCACCTCCCTTGCCCTGATGGTAATGCTGTGCCTGATGCCCCCCATGACACAGTTGGCCCTCCTGGCTGCCAGGGTTCACCTTGCCATCGAYCAGGACCCTCCGGTCCCTTTCCACAGTGCCGCGGAAACKTAATATTCCTTTGAGTCCTGTGCCCAAGGTGTTAATGAAGATGCTGAAGAGAGCTGGGCCTAAGGTGGATCCCTGCAGAACCCCACTAGTGGCAGTTGCCATCCTGATGTCACCCCTTCACTGTAACCCTTTGTGCTCCACCTGTGAGCCAGTTGCTCACCCACAGTGTAACACCATTGTCCAGTTGTGTGCTGGATATTTTGTCCAGAAGGACACTGTGTGAGACCTTATAAAAATCTTTGCAGAAGTCCAAAAATATTACATCTACTAGCTTTCCTATCTGGGTTACTGTGTTGTTGAAGGACATAAGGCTTGACAAACAGGCTTGACAAACAGGATCTTCCTACCATGAGGCCACACTGACTGTGACCAATGACCGAATTGTCCTCCAAGTATTTTTCAGTACCTCCTGAATAATCTTTTCCATGATTTTTTTAAATTTAACATGCTCAAAACAAATATATATTTTTATAAACAGAAAGTCTACTTTAGTTTTCCAGTGAAACCCTTCTTCACKACAAATTCACTCTATATAATGTATTTTTTCCTTATCCATTTAAAGTTTTTTTTCAGTAGAAATAGAAGACTTGTCCTTTTTTGTCTGTGTAGAGGCAGATCATTAAATCTTTTTTTCAGGATCTTTTGTATGAACAATTGCCTCTTTCAGCTGAATATACAACATAATGCTTTCTAAAACTCTAAGCATTCTGATTTGTTCTGTTCTGGATCCCTGTCACTGTTTGTTTGCTATTTGTTTGTTTGTTTTAAGTATCTTCCAAAGAAAACTTGACACAGTAGTCCAAGMCAAAGTCTCACCAGTGCCAAGTAAAAAGCAACTTTTGGCAGTGACAAAATAGTGATTCAGTGGTGAGGGAAGATGGTATAAAACTCCCAGATTGATTAGAAAAGGAGGAGATGTAAAGAGTTCTAATTCCATAGCAGTAGACTGTGTTCCCTTTTTTTAAAGGAAATAATAATTATTTGGAATACAAAAAAATAGAATTTTATACATTGATGATAAGGCTTGATCAACAAAAAMTAGTATAGAAATTAAGAATTTCATATACAGAATTAGCTATAGAATACTCAGAATACATCTAGGACAATATAGACATAGTTTCCCTACCTAAAATTGGAAATAGCAAAAAASCTTTCAGGGAAAACCACACAAAACTGATGGCAGTATAGCTCCCAAATTCCTAATCAAGCAGAAAGCTAAACAATTTTTCCAGAATGGGAAACCTGCTTATAAATGTGAGAAAGAAAAAAAACAAGTTAATCTAAAATGCTCTTTGACATTATGCAAATAGAATATTTGTGTAGATGAAGCCTTCATTTGGATAGAGTCAGATTTTTCTCAATGAGTCAAAGAAAAGGAAAGGAAAATAAAGAGGTAAAGCTATTATTCCATGCACTTAGAGCACTTTTGATATCTCTAAAAAAAACTGAAAAATTAAATATCTAATCTGCTCATGCACAGAAAGGGAGAATTGTTAGTGTTTCCATGCTACAGTGCTCCTTCAGCCCCCTTAAAACTGGCCACTGTTCTCTCAGGAAGGAAGAGTCACTTCATGCTCAGGTCAATGTGCACATATTTTGGGAAGCAATAAAAGAAAGGAAAGAAAGAACAGCAGCAACAAAAATATGGGTATGTGATAGATATGCATGAATTTATTTTTTTTACAGCATATCCTGAAAACACCATCTAATTTTTGAAAAGCTACAAACCTGTAGCAGCCTCAGTGAAGCAAATGGACAATGGATTATAAGGGAAATACCCTGTCAAATATTTTATTACTGAACAGAGTAGAAGCAATAACTACACCATCATATGAGATATTTTCAACCAGATGAAATATTAGAGATTGGTCTAGAAAACTGGTCTTGACTACAGATCGTGAACTAAAATATGAAGATCACAGACTAAAATACTTCACATCTTTTTTCTTGCATCTAGACCCTAATATTTAATGCTGGCAGTATAGTTTTAAAGGCTAATGCATTCATCTTCTATGGCACATACAGAGAAAGGTTTTGTGTCCAGGTAAGCATATTTCAAACATATAGAACTTACTGAAACTTATTCACTTGTTTTATTGCAAATTACATGGGCTTTATGTTGAAATCAGAGGAATACTTGAAACTACTTTTCAGACATAAATATGCATGGTAATGTTCAATGTTGGACAACAAATTTGAGGTAGGTCCATAAACTGCATGTTTTATATAACTGTAAGTTATTTACAGCATATGTTACCTGTGTCTTCATAYATGTCACAAATTTTTATCATTTGCTATAGACAGTATCTGAAAACAAATCCAAAAGAAAACAAAAGCCCACCAAAARAATCTATGTAAAGAATAGATTCTGTGTAAATAGGACTGCATAAAGGAGTGCACATCAAAAAATATGTACCATGAATACCACCAATAAACAAGATGACACTATGTGACGAAATACCTCATACCCAGGAATAAAAAACTGGTCTCAGTACTCAGAATGTAAATGAAGTAATTATTTGCATTAGCTACACTTTTGATAATTGTGTCCAGCAAGCAGTTAGCTTTTATTAAGACTGTCAAAACATTTTTTATTTTAGAAGAATGTTAAATTAAAAGTAACAGTATTATAATTTTGAAGTTTTTACCCAAGATCAGATTTCCCAGGATTTTTTTGAAGTTTGTAATTACTCCCATCTTTCTGCATGAAGTCAAGAAAAAAATGGTGGAAAATTTCTTTGAAATGAAAAAAACAAAATAGTTATAATATTTCTAACTGAGTACCATTATGCAATTCCTAACATAAGTGCAAATTTCTGCTGCAGTAACCTTTCTGAGCTATAAGGTGAGCCACTCTAAATTCCTACTGAAGGATTGACAACATAGCGAAATAACTAAACTCATGCAACTGGCACAAAACACAATTTTTGGATAMCTTCTATGCCCTAATTTGCCATCAGACAGAATTTCAGCTTTTGAGAACTTTCTAAAACTTCATTATCTCCTTCCTCCCATCAGTTACTACGGGTGAACAGAGGATTACAATTTAGGCAGCTTATTAGGGCTCTCACTAATACAATGGGTTTGAAAAAGCTTGAGGGGTAGCTGTAATTGGGTCTGTGTTAAACTTGACCAGCACATTATATCAGCATGGCTCTACTCTTGCAAGACTGGGAAATAGGTTCTTACATTAGCTGACCTTATTTACAAACAGCATCAACAAACAGCAAGAACAAAGTCTGTGCCCTCTTGTTTACTAAATACACTTAAAAGCATATCTGGTGCTGTTCTACTCACTTCAATAGTCTCAGTAGTGACAAATTTGAAAATGTACCTCTGTCTAGGAGGAAAAGCTAATTCCTGAATACTGTGTTTTGTACACATCACGTTTCTAGCATACACTCTTTAACTGGATCTTCAAGAGCTAAAAAAATAAAWAAAARAGAAGAGGTRTCAATGATCATTGAGAAGATACAGAAAAAAAGAAAAAAAATCAGTCCCTTTCTTTCACATGTAACCTTTTATTTTCTTTCTGAATAATAAAATTCTTGGGCAAACATTTGTTCATAGTCAACACATTTAAAATTTTAAACAATATAAAGTCTGCTACAAATACCAACCAAATCCCATATCATCATGATAGTCATCAAACACAATAATGTCACACATTTTTGAGGTAGAAGGTGTTATTGGGTCAATAAATTACATTCTCCACCTATCCAGAACAAATACTATAGAATAGTCATCAAATAATAAGAAACTGCTTGATATCTTAGGGGGACAAATACTTTCAAAGACGATTTGGTYGTTGAGTAGAATTTACCTTCTAGTTCTTTTCATCAAGATGAATGAGGTGGAATAATATATGGATTTATTGACTCTAAGATCTGGAAATAGTAAAACTTGTTCTTTTTTCAGTAAATTAAACAAAAATTACTCAGAAGTAGAGTATRTGTGCAATCCATTTCTTTTGGTGGATTTTCCAACCATAAAGGAATGCTTTGGAMTTAAATACTTCTGATTAGCCAGGAGAAAAAGTTATTTAAATAGAAAATTTAATACTGATTTCCATTTAGCCCTTTTCTGAGCCACACTCTTGCAGTTATAACAGTATAAACTAAACCAAATAGATAGGGTTTCAGAGAGAAAGTGCCTTAAAGCACAAGGCCCTTTGAGCAAGCAGTAATAATGTATAATTCCATAAGTGAACAACATGAAGAGAGGAACTTGGGCACAAAAGAAAACAGAAAGAGGTTGTTAATAGTTTTCACAGAGGTTTTTTGTTCTTTTAGTGGTTATTTTCCATTGGGGTTTTTTAATTATTTTTTTTTTTTCTGACAGCTCCGTATTTCCTGATCTTTCTAGAAGTGTTTATGTAAATGGAGAGATAATCAGAGAAAGGAACACTTCTGAAAACCATGATTTTGTACTGGCTACCAAGGGAAATACTGCTACTCAGTGCAATGGGTCAATGCAAGAGAGAAGATGAAGGGAAATKATGAGTGGAACAAAAAAAACTAACTCTTTAGGTGGCCCTTTGCACAGATAAAATGGGTCAATGTCCCTTTTGCTGGTGTATTTCAAGAAAAATGCTATATGGCAGATCTTACAATTCCAGCACAGACATTTTCATGTTTACCAATGTGTGTGTCCACAATACATTCTGACTGACAGGAATGGTATTTCTTCTCTTTTTCCTCTCTTGCTTTTCTTCTGTAGATATAGATAAAAACTCAAAACGAAGCAAAAAACCTTGGAAACACGCCCATACTGGTGACCAAATTCTAAATAATAAAATTTATTTTGTGCGGTARTTTGACAGGAAACAGGTTTTCTGGGAGGTTGTAGTCAAACCAATGGGTGCTCAGATTTTAATATTGGCATCTCTTTTGTCCACTGAAATTTGGATACGCCTCTGAGAACACACAGGGGTTAAAAACAGAGCTGCTGCCCTGGGAGGTTCTCTTGGGACTTCGGTGGGAAAGAGGTCAGATCTCCCTCCCCTGTCCAGCTGCTGCTGCTGGGCGTGGGAGGGGCAGCCATGCAGTAGGCCTGGGCCTGGACAGAGATGGGAGGTGAAGAGGCCCTTGAGGATGGAAGGGTGGAGGAGGTGGAGGAGCACCAAGAGACATCGGGAAGCCCCCTGCTTCCCCCCCCGCCAGGGAAGAGAGAGGGAGAGCCGGCGTCTGAATTTGATAGCGGCTGGCTGAGAAGGAGAAGGAGGGGGGGTGCGGCGAAGGTGCCCAGCAGGGCAACGTGGGAGCTCCAGAGCTCCAGACGGGCAGAGACTGAAATTTTTAACCCTTTTCTTGCATGATAGAAACCTTGCAAATGCTGATCCTCCTGGAGCTGAATGAGAAGAGAGATGAGAAATGAGATGAGATGAGATGAGATGAGATGAGATGAGATGAGATGAGATGAGATAGATGAGATGAGATGAGATGAGATGAGATGAGATGAGATGAGATGAGATGAGATGAGATGAGATGAGATAAGGGAGGATGGGTCACGAGGGAAGTGGAGAAGACTCTTGAGTGGGAGGCGGGGAGATGATGGAGTGGCCTTTTGGCTGGACTTTTCTTGTGTGGCCATGGACGGAACCATTTTTTTTTTTTTCCTGTGACACAGAGACTGCATTTAGGGGGAGACAGGCCTCAGAACCAGAAGGATTCAGTGTGGATACCCCTCAGCCCCAGGGGGTGAAAAATGTGGGGGGGACAGGTGTACCGAAGGAGAGACTGTGCCTTTTTTGGAATGAGACAATTCATCCTTGAAAGACAACCGTAGAAGCAGCTCTGGTCCATGCACAGTGGTGAGAGCACTGAGCRTGGAAGGAAGATGTCACGATGGCAAAGGATCTCCGGGCGGTGCTATCAGTGACATGGAGACACCCGAGGTTTCAAGGGTGTTTCCAGGGGAAGCCTATGGTACAAAGAAGGACTCCTTCTCCTCCTGATGTACTGAGGATTGAGTAGACTAAAGGGTGGTGCCTTGGTGAGTTGGTGATTTGGAAGATGTATTGTATTGGRAATTTRGTGGGTGGGGGAGGAGGAAAATGCTTTTGTAAGGTTTTMATTTTCCTTGTGTGTTTTTTTCCTCTCTTGTGGTTTAGTTAKTTTCTTGTAGTGTAGCTAATAAARTTTTCTTTATTTCTAAGTAAGAGCCTGCTTTGCTTAWTCCTGGTCACATCTCACAGCAGACACCAGGGAGAGGGTGTTTTCATGGGGGCACTGGCATTGTGCCAKTGTCAAAACATGACATTTTRCTTTTATTTATTATTGGAAACAGTGCTTTCCAGGACATTAACTGATTACTATGTGAACGTGTATCCTAAGAACACACAATCCTCTAAAATTACATKAAAAAGATGAGGGTGKACGCAACCAGTTTGKTTTTTTTTTTATTTATTMCTGTWATCAAATAAATAAATGATTGTTGAGGAGAAAGGTAAAAAAAAAGTTGTTATTAATACATAGCCTGCTGATCTGCTTCAGGTTGGGGCATTTTTATGATACCACARTAGCCTGTAGTTCTTAATATTTTATATAAATTAAATTTCAATCAGAAGAAATTAAAAGGAAGCAGAAAGTGAGCACCTGCTGGCACAGAGATGTGGGTATTCTGTTATTTCATAGGCATAGGTGTTTGATATATGTGTTTTTCTTCAGCATAATCAGCCTCAGAGGGACCATTGAGACCCTGCTGTATCYAGTGATCAAAAAGGGCATGTGTGATCTCTTAAAAATTTGATGTTTGTATGACATTTAAGTCCAATTTATTTCATCTGTGTTATGATGGAAGRCATACTGAGGAACCACAGTTAACTTTAGAGGCATTTAAATACCTTGGAAGACTCTGTTTTAGCTACAGCTCACTAAATTAGTAAAGACTTAAGAAAAGTGCAGATGTTTTCTAGAGCTTCATATTTGCCTTTACAATAAAATCTATTATAAAGCAAAAACTATAGAAAGGCACTGTTTGTTGTCATTTTGTTTTGCAATAGTAAACGTTGACACAGATTGTATATATAGGACATATTCAATTGGGCAATCATTAACACATTGATTAGTGAATAAATAAGTCTTTCAAACTGTTTTGCCTTCAATGGTTAGATACAGTCATGCAAATAGAAATCAGTCATAGATCAGAAGCAGTCTGTGTGCAACTATGAATAGCTTTGTATGCTTTAATGCTCAGTCTTCTGTATTTCCTCAGCTCACTCTTTAATGTAGCAACAAGCAGATTCAGCTGTCAGATTGTAGCATTTAAGTGACTGAAACCAGCATGCACCCATATATCTTTATAGGTCAGTTTTTTAATGGGAGAATCACCAAATGACTTAGTTACTAAGCTYCTTAACATTCCATTGACTTTATCACACTGAAGACTGAAATGCAGGCAAAATTAATTTTCTTCAACAGTTTTGTCCCTGGTGCTTCCTTCTGTTCAACTGCTTGAGGCTTGCGTCTTCGATACAGAACAGTGACATTGGAATAAACTGCTGTCTTGGGCAAATAACCTCACCCAGCTCACCTCCAGAGGCTGTAAACGTCAAGGTGCCACTCAAAGTGATGAACTTAATGAGCACATAGCAAGCATGATATTAGCTCTAACATTGCCAATGAATGCAGGCTGTTAGGCAAGTCTTTTGGACTTGCATTCCTTGGCCTAACAAAAAAGCTCTTACTATAATCTATGAACCAGTGTAAGTAAATAGCCATTGGCCCTCAAAGATGTCTGGATATTAACCCCATTAAGTAGTTATACCTTTATAACTGCATGATGAAATGGAGCTGACAGATTCACTTATGTTATGTGCAGAGATTAAAGCATTTTTTTCAGTATTTTTTATTTTATGTCTCTATAAAAAATGTTACATAAGCAATGCATTAGTAGAARAAAACAGATTTTTCAAAATATTTAAATTATACTTGTATTTCAATTAAACAAACCCATAATAGCTTAACAAACCAATGAGATATGATTCAAAGCAAAGTATGAAAAATGCATTTGTACTTTTAGCTCTTAAACTAAAGGGATTTTCTCTCTGAAAAATAAGCAGTTCAKGTAGGTTTGGAGGTGCACATTTTGCACTGTGTAATACTAGTGTTACTTGCGAAACTGATTATTTTATTGAATTAACTTGTGTCAGCTGGGACATAATTACCACATCTCAGACTTTTTAATGGGYATGCTAGATTATATATTTCTTTTAAAATAACTTTTATATTGAATATGCATTTCAGTAAACAATAAATCCATTTAAGTTTATATGTGTATCTAAAAATATCAGTTTATATAATTTGGACCAAAAATTTCACACTTAGTCTTTTTTAAACCTTTCAGAAATATTAATTATCTATGTGCACTTTCCTTTATYTATAAGTCTTCTGGTATAATAGATTATGTAAGAGTTATTAAAGCTAACAACATTTTTGTTTATAAAAATTATAGTTAGTACTGATTAGAGACATAACTAATTCCTGGAGGAATCTAAATTCATATTTCATTGGAAAACATCACTRGATGTTTTTAATATTTATGCACAGTCAAAGAGAGAACTAAGACTTTTTTTAATGAAAAGTCAAAATTATTTCACATGCAGACAGCTRTAATCTGCTATGAGAATTTACATGGAATTGCATGTCATTCCCTGTAATAATATTTTAAACCTGATCCTTGTCATAATTATAATTGCATTTAAGTATTTTACTAGTTTGTAACTAGATCTGGTAACCTGCATTTCTTGCATAAACTTTTGTCTTTCCCTTGTCTTTGCTTCTAATCTTCTTTTGAATGTACTGCCATATTCTGACAYAGTGGACACCAAAACTTCATCAGGTCAGAAACCAGAGTCCAGTTGCATTTCTGGTGCACTGTAGCCCATTGGTGATCTTACATCCATCAGGCTGGATCAACCCAGCTCATCAGCTGGACCCTGAGAATCCATTTGCAAATGCACATCCAGGCCTCCTGTGCTGCAGGCTGCTCAGAGGGTATCTAGGTGAGCGATTCCAAGAAGCAACACAGAACAAACACACGGCTATTTTTATATTCTGAATAAAAATATCATCTCTGCAGCTTGACAGTTATCACCTCAGCCAAAGCTATGTGCTCTTTCACTGTCTTTGCTAGTAGATTATCACTGTCACYATGCTTTTGAAAAGCTCTACGCACATCTTTCATTTTCTCTGTTCTTGGATTAAAAAACATCTGATAGTGGAAGGATGGGAAAAGAAAAGGTTCAGATTTGAATGAGAAATGTCTGAATCATGTCATACCAAAGCAACTTATTAGGAGAATTATATTGTGTGATTTCTAAAATGTATTTTGAGTATAGTTAGCAAATGTCCTCTTGCCCCATAATAGCTAATCTCTCAAAAATTTGTTAAAATATGTTTAATTATACACCAAGACTTTTTAGTCTGGATTTTTTTAAATTATATTTCTGCTTTGGGTTTCACATGCAAATATATGCATAAGTAGAATCGGTATTAGACAAATTTGTTACAGTAACTAAGAACCAAGAGAGCTATTTGATTGATACACACTGCATCAAAAGGGAAAAAATATTTGGTAGAGGATAAGCCAAAGAAACAATTAGTAACACCTTGACTTGAAAACAAATTAAATTATATAGGCATTTGTAATTTATGTCTTAAGTTTTTTCTAACCAAAATATATACTGAATTTTTTCTCATCAATGGACATGAGATAGACTCTGTTGTATCCCATGCCATTACAGTTCGAACTACTTGGGTTACATGTGATTAGCAATATGACAAGAAGCAATGGGAAACAGTGTCCCTAGAAAAGTTTTCACTTATTGTTTCTTAAGGCAATAGCTCTCAAGATTATATAGTCTACAATAGCCCAGAAGACMATAGATAGTATTTCAGGAAGCTGTATTGGTATGATAATTGATTTTATTGATGATGAGGATGTAGAAGTTACTTCTTGATGTTCCAAAATGGACATAATTATCCTTGGCCATACAGTTGAGTCATTTGTGCTGTTAAAGATCTTTAGACATTTCATATTCCAGAGTTCTAACCATTTTCCAATAAAGCCCTGGCAGTTTACCTTGTAAACAAAATACTTCCCATCTTAGATTAGGAAAGTACAAGTTTATAGGTTGCTCATTTGAGAGTACCAATATATTTAACCTGTCATTAATATTGTTGTGGAAGATTCATATAAAAATTAATGTGCACTTTCTATAATGCAACAAATATGAAAGGTGCAATTTGTCCTATTATAGTTGATTTATTACTATGCAGTAAGGAGAAATTAAATACGAGGTAAGATATATTTTTATTATATTTGTTTTGGAGTGTAAGATATTATGCTCACAATAGGAAATGTACAGATTCACAATTAAGAAAGGACACCGCTTCAATTAAGTGTCCATCCTATTTCTGAGATGAATCCAAGACAGTTATTTGTGGGAAAGAAAAGCAGCTGCATGTAGTAATGGGGAAATGCATTGCAATTGATGCAATTTTGTGTCATGCACTGATATTATTAGACATGCTGAACCTATCAAAGGAAACTCTGCTTGGGATAAGGCAAAGGAAAGGGAGTACTTTTTCTATGTCAATTAGAAGTTAAAGATTTTGACCAGTAACCATTGTACTAGGTAAGAAAGATCTGGTAAAATTGATGAGTGATGCAAACAAAAATCTTCAATAAATATTCTGTGCTATATTTGCAAAGTGGAATGACAAGATTAACTCTTTGGGCCATGCATTTGAAAAAGGCAGCAAAGAATGGGAATATCACTTAGACAGCAAAATATTMCATCCATTAATCTGTAAAGATCTAAGGAATATTTATATCTTAGAAGARGTTACCCCACAGTTTTATGGCCTACACTTCATTTCAAATAAATCCCGGGAAATTCACATATTCTGTCCTCTCTGGGCCAGCAATAAAACAGGCAACAGGATCAGTTCAGAGTGCACCTCTTAATAACATACAGGACAATCTTTTTGCACTGAAGTGATTATCAGGCAGAAGGAGATTAACGGTGAATAAGACAAGTTCAATGCAAGCAATRTGCTGCCCACACAGGTAAACTCTCTTCAAATACACTTCTTTTCATGTGCTTTGAAATGTGAAAAAAAAAAAATCAGCATCTTTTTGGCTTAAATGAACCTGAACTACTTTATTAAAAGGTTCTGCCGGCCAAGTGAATTTATGCCAGTAATCAGATTTAAATTAGCTGGGCATGCTGCCAATAGCTTACATGTACTGAAGGAAGACCACAGCAAATCTCTAAGTCTCTTGCCATGTACTGAGTTGATGAGGCACACTATGAAGTCTCAGCATATTATTTCTAAATCTCTCTTTTGAGAAGAGGATCTGTACTAAATGTTGCATTGTAAGCAGAGCTAACAAAATAAAGTTAGTAAGGATAGGTAACTGAGTGTTTGGGATTTTATTTTTCTTTACTCTTCCTTTATGACTGTTTTATAAGTAATTTTGAGAAACATTATCACAGTCAGTAATTCAGTAACTGTGGACGTATAATATTTCTAAATGAAAATAGTACATGTTACATTACATGATACTCATGCTATTGAATATTTATTTTAGAGTGGATCTGAATTCACAAAGCAACAAAGTAAAGCTTTCTCTCTGGAGAAAACTAATATTGCAAATGATATAATTTTTTCTACCAGGTCAAAGGGATGGATAGGAYTGCTACTGTGCACATTAGAACATCAAGGAGCTCACAGAAGGGCCCTTGCAGATGTCCACAATAAGGTGGTACATCAGTTCAACTGAAACAGCTGTTTGACAATAAAGTGCTGCCACCACACAGCTTTCTATCTTGATGGAAAAGAAGGTGGGAGGAGGCACTTACTCCAAGGTTTCTTGGATTTATGTACATAACTTCTAATATTCAGTCTGAAAAAGTTAGACTGTAAAAGTCAGTGTTAGGAAGGGGATTAGTTTTCTCTTTACTTCCCTAAATCACAGTCTCAAGCTGCTGTTGCTTCCAGCCAGGAACCACTCCATCTATTCAACTGCTGAGGTGATTCAGCTTCAGATTGCTATCTGTTGGGTATCTTTAGGGGAAAAATCAGCAATAAACTCTCAATCCTGGAGATGAGTTTGCCTCACTTAACATTCCCAAAGATAACTTTCCAGTGGAAGCAAAGTTTTAGGGTAAAGCTATGCAGCTCCTTTTCAACCCTTCATATTCTAAGTGAGGACATTGACGCCGGATGTTTTGATGACATGGAAGGAGAACTAGTTTTGCTATCAGCCAGGTGAGAAGGATCATCAAGCAAGAAATTTTCGGTAAGCAGCACATTGTCTTTTTTCTTTTTATTTTCATCTCTCAGTGAAGTAAAACAYGTGTGAAGATAAGATCAAGCTAACACATCTTAACTGCATTAAATAATGTTTTATTTATGCACATGTCATTTATTAGTTCTTCATAATTTCGGATACAGTGTGTAATACAGCAAATTATATTAAACATACAGCGCATATATCTAGAAAGAATATTGCCTCGATAAAATGTTTCACAGATTTCATATTCTGGGGACAAAGCAACATATTATTACAGGCATAAGACAGTAAAGACCTTGTGGCTTTCAAATTCCTCTGTTCAAGCAAGAAATTTTSATAAATAACACAACTGGCTTAGGTTTGTGTTAACAGATTTAACAAATAAGGAGAAAATAATCAACAGCTAAAAAAACAGTCCTAAAGCATGATTGTCAGAAGAATATGACTTTGTTTTCTTAYGATTTATCTGTGAAGGCCTTCTTTACCTTGCTAATTATCTGTAGAAGCCCTGATCTTTGTGTGCTACTTCTATTTTATTATTTTTACTGTTAGAAGTTCAGAGATCTCTTTCACTCTTCTCCATACTTTAAATATTATTTCTGCTTATATCTCTCTTTTTATCTCCTTCTACTCCCCAGAATCTTTCTGGTCTTCGTTCATTTCCTCTCTTTCCACTTTGAGGCAAGACTTGTYAGAAAAAATTCTGTGTAAATAAACTCTTGCAAGAAATGATGTTTCTTAAAACAGATAACTGGACTGACTGTGAAATTGTTTTCARAAAAAGAATTTATTTCCATTTGTCACACATAAGGCATATATAGCTCTATGCCATGAACATAAAAGGATAAATGACTCATGTCATGGACTGTGAAATAGGTCATGTCATTGTCCTGAAGCTGTGTTTTTGAAAACTGTGCCACCAAAGGTGGCACCCTGATGATTTGCCTTTGAGGATGGGCATCTGTGCAGATACACTGATCATGCATGCCTGAACTGCCATCTGTATATCCTCAAATGCATTTTAGAGTGAGGTGTTTATCTGCTAGCTTCCTTCATTTTATATTCTCTGATGGAAAGTCTCTGGAGTCTTTGTTTATAAGCAAACTATCCAACACAGGGCACTGTACTCCTTCTCTGTCTAAAAGATCTGAATTAATAAAAGTTGAACAWARAAATCAAAGTGACGAGTCAGTGATTTCATCTGTGATGAATATAAGAGGTCTACACATATACRTAAATATATATGTGTRTATATATATATATATATATATATATATATATATACACACATACGTTTACTTAACTTTCAAAAATTTGGAATACCATTCCAACATTCTGACACCAAAGTCAGACCTCACATATATGCGTTAGCACCCCTCACCTGAAGAATCAGGATATATATGTATGTTTAGGAATATTTTTTCCTATAAAATATATYCTATATCTTTTCCATAAAAAATAAGACTTAGTTAAATCAAGAGTCTATCACAATTTCTTTTAAATGAGTGTATCCTTAAAACAAAGTCTACAATATCTACAAGATAAATCTTATTGATATCTTCCATGGAAGATAAAAGCTATATCTTACATATATGGGGATATAAAACCAGCCCCTCAGCAGCTACAGGGCAGCTACTGGGAAGACCATGTCAGGTTGTACACGCTGGTACATGGTGGCAGGACTACTCTACTGCTTTTATTTCACCAAAGCTATTTTTTCCCTCGTTTAGCATACTTATAAAGTGACAGAGAAATCTGAAAAATCTTTATTTAGAACAAGCATAAAAATAGAAAATCATAGCAAAGAGATCGCTATGTAGAGGAAGAAGTGGTGGATATGGAAAGGAAGAAGTGGTGGATACAGAAAGAAAGAGGAGGGATGGCTGCTTGGACGAGGGTAAATACTCATGAAACATCTACATTACTGTGAGGTTTCCCTCAAAGTTGAAAGTCTGTATACTCCTAAGGCTTGCCCATCTCAAACTGTTTTTCATCATTAACTGTCGGCATATGAACATTGGTTGCTATTTTTCTTTCCATATGCCAATTTGCTACTGTATCCTCCATAAATTAATTTTCTCAATGTGCTATCTAAATCATATTAAGTCTTGCTATCTTGTTTTTGGCAATCAGTGTGTACTGAAAATTGACTTTATCCAGTGCACCTGGATTTCTAGAAATACATGTCTTTGAAGGATTTATTTTTGTATGGTTTGTGTTTTACTGGAATTTTTTTTCTTTAATTCACTGAAGTAAATGATGAATCATGGTAGAAAAAAAGCAAAAAGAAACCCCAAACAAACAAAATCCCCCAAAGCAAACAAACAAAAAACCCCACAGAATGTAATGAATTCCTTATTCTGCATATAGGAACACTAATCATGGTATTGATGATCCATTCTTCTTTACTCCTTGGTTTCCAGTATTCAGCTAAGACCAAAATAAACATAAAAAATGAAGTTAGCTTCCTATACAGCCATAAGCCTTCATGGGTTTAGAAATCCTTAACGTGTGAAAACTGAAGAAAATATTAAAGCTAGTGGCAGTATGATAATTTACACCATTGGGACATACTCTATGATTTCAGGAGAAGTGTGGAGGAACACTGCTGGCTACTCAGTTCTTCTCATTAATCTTTGTTTTTTTCCTACTACTTTTCTCACTTATGTATAAACAAAAACTTGTCTGCGGTARCAATGGATAGTTTTTCTCTCTTTCAGTCCATTTAGACTATTTTCAGGATAGTTTTACCCCTTGTATTTACCAGGCTGTAATAACCTTTCTTTACCCAGTCTGTAATAACCTTCAGTAGCCCAAAACTCAGCGCCATACTTCTCATTAAGYCAGTTGCCTTTGGCAATGGTTCTCTTCCTGAAATCTGATTATCCGCTCCCTGAAGTTGGTGGCCCTTAATTGCTTTTGAACACCCCTTGTCATTTTTGGGCATTGTCTTCTGAGCTGTATTGTTATTCATCATTCAAAGCTTTCAAGCAGTAGAATTGTTATCTCACCCGTTTTATTCTTCTTACATAAATATTATGTCTTGTGCCACCTTTCTGCAGAAGACCAAACAATAGATGTACTCCTAACTGATGCACATTTTCTCATGTTTTACTTTTACAGACAATATCTTCCATCTATCCAAAGTTTATTCTGAAATTCAAGATTCTCTCTCAGTTATCATATCCAAGAAGTTTTCAAAACTTATGTTTGAAATGTGATGTTTGCCTTATTGCCATCCAGGTGGTGATATCTCTCATCTTGGTATTTATCACCCCAAATCTCCATTTGTGTCATTTGTTGTACAAAATACAGCTCTCTCCCACTCATGCATATTGCAAGCACTCAGAGAACTTGTCTGTCTTGTCTTTTGCAGAGTGATGTGACTGATCTGTGTCAAGTATGAGCTGATCAAAACTTGATGTGTAACAGCAGCCCAGCAAGATTTACAAGCTTGAGCCTAGCTAATCTTGTGGCTGATTCAGGGCATTGCTCCCCTCTGTCTACCAAATACCATGTTGTCTTAACCGGGCTAGCGTGGTGATGGTACACTGGAGGCAATACATCAAGGAGAAAAGAGTTGGGAAGACTTTCAACAACAGCCCAAGAAGAAAGAAACCTGCTCTGTATGTATTAATAAGATTATAGCCCAGGTTGGAAGGAATATTAAAAGATCATCTGGTCCAACCTTTATTGGGAAAGGGAGCCCAGAGGAGACTAGCACTATATCCAATCACATCTTTAAAGCCTCCAGTGATGGGGATTCTGCCATATCTGTGGGAAGGTTGTTCACTGCTTTCTCTGTAAAAAATTCCTTTCTCATGATTACTTTTGAAACCTCTTATGCTGTACCTTGTACCTCTTGACTCTTGCTTCTCCATATCGCTTCCTGTGAAGAGAGAACTTCCATCCCCATTTTAGTTCTAAGTGCTTTTCTGAAAATGAGAGTTCAGTCAAGTTAAAATATGATATCCAAACTATGGATTAGTGCAAAAACTACAGAAAGTGACCTTAAATTTGACCCATAGATGAGTAATTTTGATAAAGGCTTTCTTGTGAAGATTCACAGATTMTGAAGAATCAAAAGTCTTAAAAGCTTCTGTATGTAAAGATGAATATCACTGTATGAAAAAAATATTCAAGGCTTAGGAAAAATATTAATCCTCTTGCATAAGATCGGAACTAGTGTGATTGTAGGAAGACTCTGATGTGTTCCTTCTGAAAATTCAGTAAGGGAAGGAAATGCTGACATTGACATTAAAGAATTACCTTTTAGCATAGTGCTATTCATAAGTAGTAGTCACGTCCTTATGTGCACTCTTTGCAATGRCAAAAAAGAATTAATCACTGTATAGTACTGAGTTCAGCTCTAATTGGCATTAATTAGGAACATGAATCATGTGTATAAGAAAGGAAGATATAGTTAAAATTAGAATTATGTCTTAATCCCTCCTTGTTATGCTCTCCTTCTACTTTAAAAGATAGTCCTCCATCACAGTGACAGCAAATGACAACCAGTCTTGCTCTGCATCCTTGGAGAAGGCTATGAAGACATCAGTCCTTTGAATCTGTCAACCTTTKTGGTTGCTGGTGCTGTCTAGTGTGTTGTTCATCTTCACAATTATCTTTCATTCCTTTAAATTAGACTTTTCCATATGATGTTTTCTTTAAATATGAGCTATAATCATGTCTGAAAATTATCCCCTTAGGAGATTTATTTTTCACCAACTTGTTTCTTTCTATGTTTTGTAACATAGTGAAAATATGCTTTTTCTTCTCTGTGGAAAAGAAAAATATACCCTCAGGAAAGATTAAAGACAAAAAAAATGAACTTTTGTAAAATTACACAGAGCTACCATATTTAGGTAAAGGGTATTTGTTCCTAAAAAGCAAAAGCATTACAATAGTGTGGGCAGAAAAATACCTGGGAAAATTTATCCAAGTCTTCATTATTTCATAATTTAAGTTTGTGTCTACATGTAATTCTAGTTTCAATTCTGTAAACAAAAAGCACTAGTGAAGTTTAATATAGAATCTTAACCCATAGAAATTTTGTGATGCTAATGAAATTTGTGCACCTTGACAATTGTATGAGTTTGTGTATTAGGTAACATTAATGAAATCACACATATTATTCCATTTCATGACATTACTGAACAAAAAAACAAGATTATTTCTAATATCCCAACTTTATTATACACTCCATGAGTTCTATTATTTATATTTTGAGTTTCATTGTATTTTTTTTTGCTTACAACTTTATCATGTTAATATAATTTAACATATTCTTAGTTGTTTAAAGAAAAATTATGTCAGTCAAGGCCAAAGAAGGTAAAGTATGCGTACTTAGGATTTTAAAATGGTGAGAAATTTAGTATGTGTAGATGAACGTAATTGTGAATATATAAGAGGGCAACTGAATTTTAGTTTCTATCTGTAGGCTAAAAGGATACACATGCATCACATAAAGAAGGGGTATGAACTGGCAGTGCCATTCTGTTTTCCTTGTCTGGGTCCTTTTCCACGTTTAGTTCTCACATTTGCATCAGCACCACTCCTTGTACGCATAGCTATTCTTTACACTTCAGACAAATGTATACCCACAGAAAGCCTTCTTTTTTCCCTAAAACATAGTCCTGTGAACCTCATCAGATTTTAAATATTCAGAGCCTCTGYAATATCCAGCAAAGGAAAGGCAAAGTCTAAGTAGGTTTTAAGGTGTACTGAAATAATCCTGTAAAACTGTATTCTGCTAGACCAGATAAGGGCCCAATTTGGACTCTGCTGCTGTGAAGAGCCAACGAAAAATAGTGCTTCATTTGCAGCTGTTTCAAGAGGTGACACAGATAGCAGACTGACAACTTTATAAATTGTTTCATATAGGAGTTTTTTCCTCTTTGCTTTATTATTATTATTATTCTTTGTATAATTTAAATGTTGAGGTGTTTTCAAGCACAAACTCCCTCCCTTACATTCTAGTCATTCCTTCCCCATCAAAGAGTCAGCTTTTTGTAGAGTCAGTAGGGTTTTATATTTCTGCTTTGACCAGACAGAAAATTAAGATTCCCATGGTATTTTAGAGGTTGAGGAGAAGGATCAGTTTTTGAATGACATCTGTATGACTGGCRGGTAAAATCACTTGCCCAAAAGGCAACCATCTTCCCCAAAGGGTGGGTCAAAACTTGCATTAGAAATTATTGGCAATTTCACTCTGTTACTTAAATAATCCCTCCCTCACATACTCTGAAAGATAATTTCCAGAGGTCTAGTTATTTAAAAGCTGTTTAAAAAGCACCAGCTGCCATATTTAAAGCAATTACACAGCCTAAAAAGCCACTGTAAGTTCAAGCTTTGCGTAACTTCCTCTACAGGAATCTGTTTAGATATATATACATATATGTAAATTTGAATTTATTTTMTTGGATCTTTTATTAGAGAAGATGAAGAAATTTCACGAATAGAGGCAACTATCTTTATTACACTTGTTACAAGTAATAGCCTTACTTCCCAGCCAAAAAAGGGAATAGTTTGCCAAATCTAGGAAGTTCATATATGAGCTGGGAATCAAACTGTGCAGTTTCAGTACTTGTTTCTAACAAAAAGTGTTTCTGTAACAGTGTAACCAGCAAACACAGCAATTTGTGGGGCTGTATCAGAGGCCAGATATGTTGCAATTCATTCCRACCTCTCTGATTGTGAAAGTGATGGCAAAAGGGCAGAAATATGCCAGCCACTTCCTTCCCCAGACACGTCAGTCAGTAGATACCTGGAGCTGAGGAATGATTGACATGGGCTAGGAATAGCACTGTTTCCTTTGTAGCCATAGTAATTCCCACCCTTCACAGAAAGAGCATATACAGGGATCTGTGAATACGCTGCTTCCACAAGCAACTCTCTGCTGTGACATTTCTCTGATAGCTGTGGCAGGGACTACAAAAAAAACAGCTTTGACCTCGCTCAGAATGACTACAGCCTGACAATTAAAATACAGGAATGAAGGTTTCAACCACAGTATGAAAGTTTCATACTTCATTTCCAGCATTGATCAAGCATTACTTTAACATTTATGAAATATAATATTATTAAAAACTTTTAAAACCCCATAGCATTGATGCCAAYATCTTCAAGCTACTATGACTAGTGAGATAAACAAGTTCATGCCTCTTTGGGCACAAAATTCTGCTTCAAATTTGGAATAAAAGCTTCATTCCTCTCAGGTCTTAGTCTTTGGTTTTACATGGGATTTAGCAGTAACAAAAAGAAATAAGAAGAAAATTGCTTTCCATTTTTTTCTCCTATGTAAGCAGGTTTTGCAAGCAATTTAGAGAAATGTTATTAACAAGAGAACAGGGGATGTCTGAGAGTGTAGCTTTTAGTAAATTGCAGTCCACGTGGAAAAAAAATAATTGAGAACCATTCTGCTAAGCTCTTTCATTAGTTAAGGGCTAGTAGTTCTGATAGCAACCTGCAGAGCAATTTCAGCAACTTAGTGCTGCAAATTTCTTTAAAGTAGTCAATGAATTAGCAAGAGTGCATCTGTCATCGCATAACTTCATTTACTTAACCTTTTTGCATTAGGGCTATCTAAGAGCACATACATGTCAGATATGCTATAATTATCTCAATCCAAAATAACCAGTCATCTCAGAAATGATACATCCATTTCATAGGACAGGAGGACCAGCAAAAGCAKGGATGTCTTTTGTGTCATTACTGTCTTGGATGGTGGATTTCCAGCCATACAAAGGCAGAAATATTGTTTTTATCGTGTCTGAAAGTATAAATCAAACTGTCTTCCAGAACAGTTGCATGGAACACTGCACAAGCACTGAAGAGCAGATGTCAGAGCCAGCTAGCGGTTAGCCCACAGGCAGAAGAAAATAAGCTAAAGCTGTCAGCAACTTTGTTTTCCTGATTGTCAGAAGAGTTGTTTAAGAATCACGCAACAAGTGAATTTTTGGTAACAGCTAAGTAAATTTTTAGTAACAGCTTTGAGAATTATGAACTATGTTGTACAAAAATGCATGTGTAGCCAAAGTTTCTCTGATTTCACTACCTTCTTGAAAAAGAATCAATTAAATCAATAAAAATCAATTTTTAAGGACAACAGCTATAAAACAACCTGTGTCATCTCAAAGACCAATTTTCTGATAAGCCTGGAAACTTCAAAGGCCTGGTGCTGGCATAAAGACTGGAGAGACATTCCATAATTAAAATGTTTCAGATCTGTATCTMTGGTTTAGGCTTTTGGTGTGATCACCAAAGTCTGTCAAAATCAAAGTTTGATTAAAAATTGAAGCAGGGTGGGTGCTAATA
This sequence comes from Cardinalis cardinalis, assembly GCA_014549065.1. NCBI lineage: Eukaryota > Metazoa > Chordata > Aves > Passeriformes > Cardinalidae > Cardinalis > Cardinalis cardinalis. The sequence continues at coordinate 666,097 of JACDOX010000073.1, forward strand.
AAAGGACAAGAGAGAAGGATTTTCTGGATGCTTGACATATATTATTATTTATTTCTTTTTAAGACAATTTTTGTGCAGCATTTCAAACAATGAAATCAATATTCACATTCATTGAAATAGGTAACTAGTAAGAGATATTTATTGTTTGTGTAAATTTTTTTTTGTGTGTGGATCAATAGGTTAATTACACAAATGAGAACTCTAAATTGTCTAGAGAGTACTGTACTGTACAAATAAATAAAGTGTTCTGCAAAGTGTATTTAACATCCATGCAATTAATTATTTTTTATTCTGTGCTATTGCTGAAAGAGCAGAAGGGGGTTTTGTAGCAATTTTCTGTGCTTTCTGCTTGAGAAAGTCTGCAGCCACAGTCATTTTTATTTGAAGTTGATTAGGATGAAGTCAGAGTGCTTGCATTTTTTAACGGCTTCYGAGAGCCTTTAGCTGAGGGGCAGGAAGAAGAAAAACAAATAATCCTTACAAATATTTTGTCTTGAAAGCATTTACCTAAAAGTACAACTGTGTGTGTGGCCAGATGGAAAAGGCCCACTAAAGTCTATTG